>CAUYUD010116654.1:0-109048 GCA_963575295.1 Alouatta caraya | reverse complement strand
CCAGCTAATTTTTGTATTTTTAGTAGAGACGGGGTTTCACCATGTTGACCAGGATGGTCTCGATCTCTCGACCTCGTGATCCACCCGCCTCGGCCTCCCAAAGTGCTGGGATTACAGGCGTGAGCCACCGCGCCCGGCCATTTTCGTCTTTTTTCCCTATTTTACTTTCTCTGTTCATTCATTTCTTTATTCAAAATATATTTTAAGTACACTTTCATCCCAACTGAAATATAGATTAAGACGATGTAAGTAGTACTTTTAGCTATAAACCATACTGTCATAAATTTGGTTAATATACCTGCTGACTCAGCGTTCTTTTTTTTTTTTTTTTTTTTGAGACAGAGTCTCACTCTGTCGCCAGGCGCCAGGCTGGAGCGCAGTGATCACAATCTCGGCTCACTGCAACTTCTGCCTCCCGGGTTCAAGCAATTCTCCTGCCTCAGCCTCCCTTGTAGCTGGGACTACAGGCGCATGCCACCACGCTCAACTAATTTTTGTATTTTTAGCAGAGACGGGGTTTCACCATGTTGGCCAGGATGGTCTTGATCTCTTGACCTCGTGATCTGCCCGCCTCTGCCTCCCAAAGTGCTGGGATTACAGGCTTGAGCCACCTGGCCCAGGCCAGCATTCATTTTAAGGCTTAGCATAAGTTATTTTAAACCCAGTTGTACCCTATCATCATTGGCTTAGTTAAAACTTCCCCTCCCTGTATGATATAGCTCACTTGTTTCTCATCCCACTGACCCATTTCCAAATATACCTACAGCTATTGCCCATGATAAAATCTAATGGTCAACATGAGAGTCATGGAAGTAAGTTTCCTCTTCACAAGTGTTTTATTTTATTTTATTTATGTGTGTGTAGTTATCAAATAAGTTTAATTTTCAAATTCATAATTTTGAGTTTCATAATCATAATTATATTATAATTTATGATTTATTTGTGTTTGAAACATTTAATATCCTCCTTTGAGCTATTTGAAACTATATATTGTTGTTTACTCTAGGCATCCTATAGTTCTATAGAACAGTAGAACTTATTCCTCCTATTTGGTTATAATTTTGTATCCTTTAGCAAAACTTTCCCTCTTCCTCTTTTCTCCTACCCATCCCATCATCTAGTATAGTATCCTCTGTTCTACTTTTTAATTCTCTGAGATCAACTTTTTTTTAGCCTCTAGGTATGAGTGACAAAATACAGTGTTTAACTTGCTGCTCCTGGCTTCTTTCACTTAAATTAATGTCCTTCAGTTTCATCCATGCTGCCATGAATGACAGAATTTTATTCTTTTTTATGGCTGAATAGCATCCCATTGTATATATGTACCACATTTTTTTTTCAAATCCCTTCATCTGTTATTGAACACTTGAGTTGATGCCATATCTTGCCTATTGTGAGTAGTTCTGCAATAAACTATAGTGATGCAGATGTTTCTTCAATATACTGATTCGTTTCCTTTGGATAAATACCCAGTGGTGAGATTGCTGGATCATATGATACTTCTCTTTGTAGTTTTTTTGATGAAGTTCCATGGTGTTACTACTAGCTTTACTAGTTTACATTCCCACTACAGTGTATAAGAGTTCTTTTTTCTCCATGTCCATGTTGGCATTTGTTATTTCTTTTTTGTTCTTTTGATAATAAACATTTTAACTGCAGTTATATGATACCTCATTGTGGCTTTACATTTCCCTGATACAAAATCAACTAAAATTATATTAAAGACCTAAATATAGGATGTGAAAATTTAAAACTACTAGAGGAAAACAGGAGAAATGCTTTGGAATATTTGTCTTGAAAACGGTTTATAAATAAGACCTCAAAAGCACAGGCAACAAAAGCAAAAATAAAGCGATGGGACTATGTCAAGATAAAAAGCTTCAGCACAGCACAAGAAACAATCAACAGAGTGGAAAAGCAACCTAGAGAATCAGAGAAAATATTTGCAAACTATTGATCTGACAAGATATTAATGTCCAAAATATACAAGGAATGAAACTATCTCAACAGAAAATAATAATAATAATAATAATAAGTAAACAATCTGAAAAAAATGGGCAAATGATCTTAACAAACATTTCTTAAAGTAATACATACAACAAATATATGAAAACATGTTTAACATCACTAATCAGCAGGGATATGCAAATTAAGTGCTTTCTTTAAACTAGCCGATTTACAGCCTCCATGGGAAAGCTTGAGGGTTAATGCCCATGGCCCAGGATAAAGGCATATTACCCTCTTTCTTTCTACCTTCTGGTTGAGCATTATTGCACCTCTGGACTTTCTGTCATCCTTGCTTAGGTATACCTAACTTCTGGATCTGTGAGTAATACATTTCTTCTGTTTTATGCTTTCAGGTTTCACTTCATTGTGTTTCAGCTGACAAACACACTTGATCCTTACTTTCTCCCAGACAGGGGTCCCCTAGAGAGTGGTTATACTGTCTATGGCCACTCATGACAGAAAGATCTCAAGATCAAATTAGGAGAAACCATAACAAATTAAATTAAAACACATGCAATTCACAGGGGGAGAAAATAGACAAGTGAAAATTAAACAATACATATATGTCAGATGTCAACCATAAATAAAGATAAATGAAAGTCAATAGAAAGTACAGGAACTATTTTAGGTAGGGTAATAGGTAAAGTATTAGCTACAGGAAGACATTTCTAAATTGAGAATAATCCTGTGATTATTAGGCAGGGGAAAGGGTAGAACAGAAACCCTGGGGCAGAAGCATGAAGAGAGGCCATTGTGACTGGAAAGAGTAGGTGTGGAGGTTGGAGATATAGCTGGAGTCAGATCAGGCAGGATCTTTTATTTAATGGGAAGAGTTGGGTTCTATTTGAAGTGCATTGGGAGACACTAGAGTTTTTTGAATGGAAAAGTGACATAATCTGACCCAAATTTTAAAAATTATCACTCCTGCTGTTGTATAACAATGGTAGATTGTTTGAAGTCATAAATGAAATCACAGAGGGAAGACTGGGACACTGATAGGATCCAAGAAGAGTTCCTAGTGGTTTAGATAGAGTAGGAGTTTTGGACGTGTGTTCCAACTCTGGATATACTTTGACAGTAGAGCTCATTATTTTCAAGGCTATAGAATAGCATGGTTGTGAAGGTCTTATTTCACCTAGGCACCAACAACTCTCCTAATTTGACTTAGTTGTGTTACCTGCAGTGAGAGACCATTCAAATGTGTGTAGCCAAAGGCTTGTAGTTGCCTTCCCAAGCAGTATTCAGTGGAACAATAGAGTAAATACTTCATGAATAAAGATCAGGTTCAAATAAATATTTAAAATGCAGAAAATTTGTTTTGTGATTGTTAAATCTCTGAGATACTGTAACATAAATAATATCTTTTTTATTTAGTATCTTCTAACATGATTTAACCTGGGAATTATATTGTGGCTTAGCACATTGGTAAATGGTTCCCTAAAGTTTTAAATAGTCTGCCTTTACCTGGTAAAGTCTGCAAAATCTGACTTCTGCAGAACCCACAAGAATAGCAATCAGTTCATCAAAAATAGAAATATTTAAGCCTCTTAGTTCTAGAAACATTCTCTTCAAACAGAGATACAGTTTTATATTCTTGAACACTTTTAATTACTTTAGAACATTTTTTCTTATGCTAAGTAACCATAATTGTTATATTAATTTGAAACATATGATATTGCTGTTTCAATAGGTTGAAAATACTCTAATATTTGCAATTTTATATGTTTCAAGTTAGCAATTTTTAAGACTCATAGCAACTTCAGGATTCAACATTTTGGAAGTACTTTTTATTTTCCAGTCATTGTGCTTAGTAATTTATACACATATAACCTAGTTAATACTCAAAATGACTTTGTCAGGAAAAATTGTGAGAAATTTTGATATGAGCAAAAGAAGTTGGCTGACTAGCCAAGGTCATTCATTAGGTTTGTCTCTACTTTTCATTTTTTTTTGACTATTTTATAAGTTTTAAAAAACAGTGATGAGAATCACTCTTGCCCTTAGATATGCAGAGTAGTCATATCTAGAAGAATGTAATTAGCAATTGCATAGAAACATTTTCATCTATTTGTAAACGTGTCTGTATATCTGCTTTTTGAATTTTTCTTTGACATAGTTAAAATGTCCAAATGGTTCTTTCATTAATAAGGAGTTAAATAAAATATTTAAGATATATAAATTTTATATATCTATATGAGTAATGATTATAACCACTTTAAAATACTTTCCTTTGAAATAGATTATTAACCCGTTTTATGAATGAGGACACTGAGACAGAAATATTTTTTAATTTGCTAAAAACATGTTAGTAAGTGGTAGACCCAGGATCTGAGCCTCTTCCTGAAAAATGTCACAAGTTGCACCATTAACTACCATGATAAAAAGCCAATATTCCATTTTGTTACTTTAATAACAAATAAAATCAACTATGCATATTGATTTTGAAGAGGAAGACTCTAGGCATTAAACAACCATATTTCTTTATATTATTTGAGAAAGAATAGAGTGGGAGAAGAGTGGCAAGGAGCAGTATGTTCTCATCTTATCAGTGAAATTGCAGCAGTTATGGTGGGTCCCCCACTGTCTCATTCTTAAATTCTCCCCCTAGTTTTTCTCACTTCTATTCATTAATGATCACATAGGGAGTTCCAATTCCCTGTCTTTGGTTCAGCAGGCTTGCAAATGGTCAGGACTGTTCCCAGGCAGGTGGTCTACAAGTGAATTCATCATGGTATTCAAACCATTCTCAGAGTGTCTACCACTCTGGTTTCTGTTTCCTTGGATTAAGAAGGTCTTCTTTCCACTTGGATTTTTCATTTTGTTTCCACATCCTGCAATAGCGTGTTGAAATTTCCTCCCTGCATTTCAGTACAAACTTAACAGGGCAGTGATTTTTATTTGCTTGCTTTATGGATTTATCCTTTAGGTTTAAAAAAGTTCCAGGTATATGGTAGATACAAAAACTATAGTTGAATTAATAAATGAGTTATCTTTTCTTCCATTCTTCTGGGCTCTGCCTTACCTAGGGTCTTGCAGGTAGAATACAAGATTGTCAGGTAACAGGCACTGGAAGCATATCTCCAAGAAAAGAATCTTCCTCTAGTGAAGAAATTGACTTTTTCCTTAACTTTTTACTTTCATGTGGACTTAGGGTAGAGGGTCGATGCCCCTTCAGGGTAAAATTATAATAGAAAGAGAGTTTGGGAAATAGAAAGAGAATGCCATTGCTACTTGTAGATAAAACCTTCCCACATATTTATTCCTCTATACATATCATATATATTAAGAACTAAAACTGCAGGGAAGGAAGTTATATAAAGAAACTAGACTAAGAAAGAACTCCTGTCCTCCAGGTATAAGTGAAATAATAAGTTTAATAATACCTAATACTAATCTCATGATAATAACCTATTCCTGAGATTTGCTGTATGCCTTGAAGCTGTACTAAGTATTATAAATATATATTTCTCATATTTTTAACTGCCTTTGAGCATAATTGATGTTTCTATACTATAGATGAAGAAACTGAGGAACAGAAAGAGATATGCCAAAAATTACAAAAGTAAGTTACAGAGCTGAAATTTGAACTCAAGTTTTTCTGATTTCAGTTCCTGTATTTTTCATTTATGAGATTCTCAAATTTTGCATAGTTTGATGCTTAATGGATATTTGTAACACATCACTAGGAAAATTATATACCTATATTACAGTTTTCAAAGTAAAATTAAATATTAATAAAATTATTGTTATTACCATTAGTTTTATCAGTAAGTGGTGAGAAATCATTTGTACTGTATCTCCAAAGAATGTTTCAATCTCTGTAATGGTTAATTTGAACTATAGGTCAGGTTTACAATTAATTTATTTCTGTTACTACATTTTGTTTCTACTAAATTAGAAAAGCCCCATTCACATTATGCATTAGCAGGTAGAAATAATCTGAAAACTCTTTAAATAACTCTGGTATTCAGGTAAGAGAATTAGCCAGAACTTACGGAAAGTTGTCTCCTGGAACTTTTTTCATCAATTCATCAACTGAGTGTTAAACAGGTGTATCACTCTCCAAAGGTAGTAAGTTGAATTTTACAACTGAGGAGCTAGGTGTGAATTGTTTCTTCTTTTTTTATTCATTTATTATTAGAATTTTTTGAATTATATTTTTAGTTCTGGGGTACATGTTGAGATCTTGCAGGATTGTTACATAGGTATACACATGCCTTGGTGGTTTGCTGCCTCCATCCCCCCATCACCTACAGAATTGTTTCTAATCCAATCTTTGATGGCAGTAAGGTGGGAAGTATTTCTACATGTTTTGTAATAGCAATGGGATGTCTTTTTCAATATGCCCTGGAGTTGTACTTCATTGTTTATTTTTCTTAACAATATTATTACTTATGGGAGTTTTGTCTCATGGTTTGATGGTGTTTCAGACATCCAAGTACCTTATTCAAAGCATTAAACCCTGTGGTATTTCAGTGCTGAGGAAACATATTTAGAGTACTTAAGATTCTGAGTATATCACTTAGATATGCCACTTGAACAAGCACTTCAAATTATAGATGTGGGTTTAAAACAATGTTTTTATAAAATCTCATTTCACATTTCATAAAGTCATATGAGCACCTTTCCCCTTGGCAGCCAGCATGTCATGTTATTAAAAAAAATCATGTACTCAGTGTGCATGGTCAGATCATTTTTACTATTTCCTTAACACTGAATCGGCTTATGTGGGATATTGTTGACAATGAACAAATCAAATGGGTATTGGCCTATACAAGTAACTTTCCTTATTTGTATATCAACATGATTCCTTGCTCCTATATAATGGATACTCCCTCAGAACTAAACTAATCTTGCTTTCCGTTTTCAGTTGTCCCTCACAAAATTAAGTCAACAAAAATACAATAGAGAAGGAAACATGAAGGATACACATGCCCACCTC
Source organism: Alouatta caraya (assembly GCA_963575295.1). Lineage (NCBI taxonomy): Eukaryota > Metazoa > Chordata > Mammalia > Primates > Atelidae > Alouatta > Alouatta caraya. The sequence continues at coordinate 102,099 of CAUYUD010116654.1, read as the reverse complement.
TATTTATGCAATGCACGCTAGTCATTCCTTACTTTTGAAGGAGACACTGCTTTCTCATGTTATATGACATTGATATTGTATGACTATCCAGCTCTGTTATATGATGAAGGAAAGTTACCAGTGGCTCATCCTGTCTTCTCTCTATGGATAATATTTGATAAACACTTTCAGATTTATTTTACATGATTCTTGACAGTAGTGTGAATCATCCTTGTCTTTGTTACAAGAGTATGACTTTGAATAAGGTCTGAGTATTTTCTTTCTCTTCTCTACTTTAAATGTCATGAAGTACTGTTGTCCAGGGATGCTGCTGAGTGCTGAGGATATGTTAGTGAACAAGGTAAAATGTTCTCTGTGCAGGTGATTCATCAGCCAATTTGTCAGCATTTCAGGTTGGTACTCTCTGCAATACACAGATTTGTTGATTTCTCTCCATTTGTATCATTACCACCTTAGGTCATTTTGACCCTAGTAAAACCTCCAAATTAGTCTCCTTGTTTCTACTTTTATTCTAATATTCTACTCTAAAAGAACAGACTAATCTTTTTGAAGTATAAATTAGACTGTATTGCCTCTCTGTTTGTAACTCTGTAATAGCTTCCCATTTTGATTCAAATAACTTTCCAGTGGAATTCAAGGCAATATGTATAGTTAAACCCTCCCTTAACACCGATGATAGGTTCTTCAAAACTTCTACTTTATACAAGATGACATACAGCATGTCTTCAACATTTTGTTAAATGTCCTTTTGTTGTGAGGAAAACAATCATTTTGTTACACATTGTTTTACTTAGTTTCCAAGAACCCATCAATGAGATTAAGAAAGGACTTACTGCACTCAGTTTCCTATCTATCTGACCTCATTTCATATACATTTTTATTTACAGTAAAATAGATACACCAGCTTTCTCATTCCGTGTCAAAACCTTTGCTCTTGCCTTTTCTTCTGTCTGGAATGTTCTTCTCTCCATATTACACATTGCTTTCTTTTTTGTCACTCTTCAGTTGCCAATTCAACTGCAATTTCTTCATTGAGTGCCTCTCTGACAAATCTTGTTTATTTTCTTTTTAAAACAACAGAGATAGGGGTAGCACTTGGTTTCTTAGGCTGGTCTTAAACACCTGGGCTCAAGTGATTTTCCCACCTTGGCCTCCCAAAGTGCTGGGATTACCCTGTCCAGCCCCTGACAATTCTTTTTGAAGGGAACATGGTCTGTTTAACAGTGCTTGACACATACAAGATGCTCAATAATTAAATATAAATGATGAAAGTAGTAACAAAAATAATGCTGAATTATGATAAAAAAGAAACAGAAAAACTGGGAGAAGGAAATTAGTTAAAGTAGCCCAAGCTTTTAGGAAATTTTGTAGTTGAGTAAAAATCTCAGCTAAGACTCCAAAGATGAGAAGGAATCAGGGAAGAATATTTCAGGCGAGGCAAACAGCAAATGTGAAGGCCCTGAATTTCAAAATTATTTGTTTGACACTGAGAATATTCAGTGTTGGGTCCAATGTTGGGGGATAGCAGAGAATGGGGAAGACATCAGTGAGGAATGAAACTGGAGAAGCATGTAGAGTCTACTAGATAGGTAGACCATAGTAAGTTATTAAATTTTTTTCCAACTGCAATGAGAAAGTAAATTAAAGGATTATGGACATCAGCTTAACATGATCTGATTAGCAAAAAGAAAAGATTACTTTGTTTACTTAGTAAAAAAATTGATTAAACAGAGCAAGAGAAAAAGAAAAGATTCCAGTTAGAATATTATAAAGCAAATCAGTTAGAAATATTGGTGGCTTGTTTCTTCTATTCACATATTTTTCACTGCTTTATAAAATGCAAACTTTAAGAATTCACTTTTTAAAATCATTCATAGATTCTAATTTTACATTTGTACTGGTGTCCAGCTCGTTATATATATTGTGCTGTTTTGAGTCATAAAATTGACATTTTAAAAATTTTTTGGCAGAACAATTTACTAAATTGGAGCTATTGATTTAGTTTATAAATTGTAACTGCATGTAGAGTGTCTAATGGTTCAATCTTCCAGGAAAGTTCCGGTTTATACCTGTTGTCCCATATGATTATTAATATGAGCTGCTTTAATTTACAAAATGTCCCTGTGTATGTGACATATTATCTGATTATTCTGATATAACATTAATAAAATGGTGAATTAAGAGATAAGTAAATGCACTATATAAATTTGTGCATATATAAGTACAAATAACTCATTTTGTGATACTTGGTCCCCATCTCATCTCACGGGGACCCAGAGATGAGATGAGGAATGATCAACGTAGCCCTTTCATGCTCAAAGAGCTACGACAGACCTGTTCCTAGCTATGAGGTATTCAAAAGAAGCTTTTTCTCTAAGGTGGCTTTCAAGTTTTAAATCATAAGGAAAACCAGACCGAGTGTGGTTTCACCCAACTCTACATATCACCCCACCACAGCCCGAATAACCGTGCGTCTTCAGTGTGTTAACTTTTGTGAGCCCAGACTTGCCAGGCACTGAATATTACTTGCTTGCTACCATTTAGATTTCTTGGTCAAGAGGACATCTGTAGTTATTCATCACTGCCCTCTGAACCTGGAAAAATTTTCACAGTCCCTCTATACATGATGTAACAGGCACTCACTATCCACCCACTAGTGGGCTGCAAGAAGAAACTGTTAGTCATTCACACATTAGCCCATTCTGCTCTCTACTCTTCTACAAGTGAAGAGAGGACATGTGCATATTTTGACCCAATATTTAATCTTTATTATAAAGATATTAACCTTAGCATGGGGTACTTTAGGTCAAAAGTATTTATAATATTTGTCTTTATAGATAACAGAAGTTGAATTTTGACTTCCAATGAGGTACATGCTGAAAGAAATTTTAACATTTTTCTGTGAAATTAGAAAACAGTCCAGTGACACTGATTATTTAGGAAGATTTCAAGGATTCTTAAATCTTCTAACCTCTGTAATGCCTGGGCTGTTTCTCCAGAGTCTGTGTTGTCATGGTTTCCTGTTCCATTAAAAATACAAGGAAAATATCATGAATGACTTTCTGCATGTGGCAATTTCCAGGTGTTTTCTTCTTGATCTATGTGGCCTGTTTTAATAATGCCCTAGAGAGATTTTCCAAAAAATAATGTCAAAGTACTGCTGCAGAAAACTGATTGTTCCCCATAGAAAAACTGGAAGGCAAAGAGACAAATAGTGTTGCTTCTGTGTACAATATGACAAAGCCTAGGCATTGAAAGTCCCCTTTTTCTCTTTTGCCAGTTACCTGTTGCGGGTTGCCTGAAAGGGGCAAAATAGAACTTATGAAAGCCATCTTATGCATATGCTTCCTTTTTTTCCTCATAGCAATTTTTATTTTTCCCTCTTGGTATGATTCACACTTCATACCCCACAACCCTCTACATGCACTAATATAGGAGAAAATAATTTTATGTCCAATTCATGAAGGAATCAGTTATTCTACAATTGCTATTTTTTTATGCCCTGTGCAACTGATATGCAGACTAGGACAACAATTAAAGTAAAAAAAATATGCTCTCGGGCCAGACATGGTGGCTCACACCTGTAATCCCAGAACTTTGGAAGGCCAAAGCAGGCGGATCACAAGGTCAGGAGTTTGAGAGCAGCCTGGCCAACATGGTGAAACCCTGTCTCTACTAAAAATACAAAAAATTATCTGGGTGTGGTGGCAGGCACCTGTAATCCCAGATACTTGGGAGGCTGAGGCAGGAGAATCACTTGAACCCGGGAGGTGCAGGTTGCAGTAAGGCGAGATCACACCACTGCACTCCAGCCTCAGGCAACAGAGTGAGACTCTGTAACAAAAAAAAAAAAAAAAAAATTAAGTAAAATGCCGTCTCTAAAATTATTGCCAAAGAGGAAACATATTTGTTACTTTTTAGGAAAGAAAAAAAAAAATATATATATATATATATTTTCTCACCTGAAATTCCGTGCAAAAATAAATACTCATTTTCAACTGCTACAAAAGGGCATCTTCTATTGATGCAGCTTTGGAAAAAATGCTAAGCTAGCCCACATTTTTTTTTTTTAACTTTCAGCTTTCATGTTCTAATTTGGGATCAGCCATAAGATACACAGCAGTACTCTTAGCTTCAATAATCAGAATAGAACAGTTATTCATGATGTGTAATATTCTGCCTAATGAAACACATGCTTTTCTTGTGAAAACAGAGTGTAAGTTGGCAGTGAATGTTCTTCCTAGCTATCTCAGCCACCACAATTTAAAGGTTACCCAGGGACACTTGCTCTGGAATTGGGGATTTATATGGGATGTGTACAAGAGTAAAATGTCCTAAAGGAAAGAGGAATTAACATGCAAACAGGCTGAAGCTCTTGACTCCACTCGATCAACTCTCTCTCTGTTTTTGGTGTGATGTGGAACACTAAAAATAACCCCTGCTCTTTGTTTTCATTATGCATACTTTGAGGCAAATGGAAATAAGGTAAATGTTATTTATGTAGAATATTCGTATCTTGATATTAGTATTTAATATTAGATGTAGCTAGCAGATATAGATAATTTATAACTGAAGCTGATTACTTTGACATTTGCATTAGGGTAGGGTAACTGCTATATATTCCAGGTCTCCATAACTCAGGACAATCAAGGTCTATTCTCACATAGGTACTGTTGACACAGCTCAGCCGGAAAGCTCTGCTTCAGGTATCCAGGTTTCTTCATGCTGTGGCTATGCCATTTCTTTGGCTTTAAGGAGAGCAGAAGACAGGAAGACCACGAAGGATCCTACAAAAAGGTTTAGAGGCCAGATCTGGCAACTAGCAATTCTGCCCACATAGTATTTGCCAGAACTCAATCCCATAGCTCCACCTAACTCCGGGAAGACTGAGAAATGTCGTAAAACTCTATGTGCAGAAAAAGGATGAACCAGTACTTATCTGTCATTTGCAGCCATTGCTATTTATCCAGTATTAGGCTGTAAAATATAAACTATTTGATGACCATGTACTGGGTTTGAGTTATTCCAGAAGTATCAGCATTTAGCATCTGTGATGTTTATACATTTCATATATACATATACACATACCTGGCTAAAAATAAATTATTATTATTATTATTGAAATGGAGTCTTGCTCTGTCACCATGCTAGAGTGCTGTGGTGCAGTCTCGGCTCACTGCAACTTCTGCCTCCTGGGTTGAAATGATTACCCTGCCTCAGCCTCCCGAGTAGCTGGAACTACAGGCGTGTGCCACTGCACCCAGTTAAATTTTTGTATTTTAGTAGAGACAGCGTTTCACCATTTTGGCCAGGATGGTCTTGATCTCCTGACCTCTAAGTCTATAATCCCAGTACTTTGGGAGACCAAGGCAGACAGATCACGAGGACCCCATCTCTACTAAAATACAAAAACTTAGAGTCCACAGTGACTCAGTTTTTCTAATTTGAATTATTTTGGAATGCCCATTTACATGCGCCTTTGAATGGTATATAAATTTTAAAAGAGAAATAGCCACCTAATATACTTGTTCCATAATATTTGGTTTTCTTGTACTGAATGTTCTTAAAATATAGGCCTGCTTTATTTCTATGTTGTCAAATGGAGTTACAAAGACAAATTTACAAGCAACCATTTCTGACATGAAAAACTTATTTAGACTTCACATATATAATACATCTAAAATTTGTGTTCAAAATATAATTGTAGAATATAAAAGAACATGGGACAGTGAACATAATATAGACTTTGGAGTCATTTTACCTGAATTCAAATGTCAGTGTCTCTATTTCTTCAAGAAGAACCCAGAAAAAGCTGAGTTATTTTTTTTTTTTAAATCTGAGTTTTCTCACCTGCAAAATTGGAATAATATCTCAATTACAGTGTTCTTGTAATAATTCAGTGAGGTAAAGCACTGGCTTCTAAGCATTTAAAACTGAAACCCATGTTTCCATCATTCTTAGCAAACTGACACAAGAACAGAAAACCAAACACCACATATTCTGACTCATAGGCGGGTGTTGAACAATGAGAACACATGGACAAAGGGAGGGGAGCATCTCACACTGGGGTCTGTTGGGGGGAAAAAGGGGAAGGACAGCAGGCGGTGGGGAGTTGGGGAGGGATAGCATGGGGAGAAATAACAGATACAGATGATGGGGAGGAAGGCAGCAAGTCACACTGCCATGTGTGTACCTATGTAACAATCTTGCATGTTCTTCACATGTACCCCCAAACCTAAAATGCAATAAAAAGTATATAAAAAAAAATAAAATGCCCAATGTTTTGCATCTATCGGTCACACATCTTATAAAGTGTCTTTGAAATTAGTATTAGAAAGCCATGATTTCTTATTAAATTACAAAAGTCTAGCAGAAATAGTTTACACAGAAAAAAAATATTTGCAGACAAAATAAAATGGAAAATTGCTTTGGATTATGAATTACATCATTTCACTGTTATAACAATCATTATTTTATGTTGATTAGAAACTGATGAGCAATTTTCTTTTATAGATGTAAAATAGGAAAATGTTTCAATATAAAATATTTGTCAAAATCTTTTAAAACATTAAGTTTATAGAGGGAAATATTAATTATTAATTAATTGTGGAAATATGACCTAATCCATTTGTCTTTATTTAAAAAAAAAGTTACAAATTGTTCATTTTATCATTATGTGATGCCCACTTTGATCCACAGTAATTTTATTCTGAAACTACTTTGTCTAATATTAATTTGGCCACTACATAAATGTAAAACATCGTGTGGAAGGAGGACAGGAGAGATCAATGGGCTGTTCCCTGCAGGGTACCCACTTTCTGGAACTCCAACTCAATAAAGAGGTTTATAGAGAGTTTTTTCTTGGTCCTTTGACTGTCCATGTCTGCAGCATCATTTTAAAGGTCAACCTTGCCACAGGTCTGAGTCAGGAGAGATAGGAAGGAAAAAAAGAGAGGGACTATCATGAGCAGTGCAGTCAGCGATAACCCCATCCATGCATATTTATGTCTTTACACAAGGTTACACTTTTACTGATGCTATTTCAATTGCAAAAGCCACAAGCCACATGGAATTCCCAAGGAGAGAATTCTCCTTAGTATTTCTTGTTCACTCAGTGGTCAGAGCTGCAGGCACAGGGGCTCAAGTTACTCCACAAGTCAGTCAATACTGCAAAACCATACATAGCATCATACACAACCAATACATAAAATATTATAAACATTCCACAACAAACAGTGTAACATTCAACATCAAGAGAAAAGGGATAGGAAAAAGAGTTAAACAAACCAGTCCAGGGAGAACAACACAGACAAAAAGAAGATCCTGGTATGGCCTGCTCAGTCCATCCATCTTGGAAGGAGGAAATTTTAATATGGGCAGAGCCTTTACTAGCTGATGTCAGGTGCTTATTATAAGTGACAACAAGATAGTGCTCATTAAGCAACCATTTCAAGTTGCTGAAGTTCTGCTGTTCTTATGGCCACAGAGTCCTCTGGTGAGGACTGATCGTGGAAGAGTGTGCTTGGTTATGTCCTTATCTGGTTGAGTGCAATCTTTATTAATTAGGTAAAACATCTGGTTCCTGTTGGCAAGGCACCTTTTGAAATGTAAGATTGAGCCTTTCTCTAAGATGGAGTAATTTATGTCAAGGGTACTCTATACAGAGCCCACTGCTCTTTGGTCATTCTTTGAGTTCTGATTTTCCTCTCTAATCTGCTGGTTACTCTACTTCTTGGAATCTACATGTAATTGCCTTGTATGTTCTGTCTAAGCTTTGAGTTGTAATCAGAGGCAGACTTACTGTGGAATATGCTTTTTTCATCCTAACCAGGTCGGCTTTGCCAATTTATTCTGCTCTCCATGCACTTTTTTCCTCACTCAAAAAGCTTTGAAGGAATTTATTCATCAAATATTTATCTCCTGAAATTGAAAATGGGTTTGGACCCCTGCATTAACCTGGAATTCAATTTTGAGGAGGTTGTCTGAACTCTCAATGACCCACAGCTGAAATTCAATTGGAAATTCTCCATCACAACTTCAAAGACATCTCATCTTTGTATTGTTTGCATTTAAGGCTGGGTGTAAAAACATTATTCATGAATAAACCATCTCCAACCAAAACCAAAGGTCAATTTATTTATTTATTTTTAATTTTTTAAAGGTCACCAACACATCTCTTTCTTGGATTCCAATTCTTTTGCCACTGAGTGCCTATTTCAAGCTTCAGATGCTAGTAAGTCTATAAAATATTCTAGATTAAATGAAAGATCACATTATCCAAGCTCTGTTCAAAGGTGCATCTTGCCTTTTAATATCCCTAAATAATAATGAGAAATTTTGGAAATGAAATGTATGAAATGTGCACTTTATCTCTGAAAACAAGAAGGAAGATTGAGTTTCATCACCAGATCTGCAAAGGAATTGTGTGTCAGTAGTGTGAGAGCAGGTCATCCTCAAATAGAGTGGGTGAAGACCTTCTACGTGAGGCAGTGCTAATGGTTTTAATCAAGGAAAAGTCAAGAGCTGCCTCCAACTCATATCTCTACCTTGAAGATGAGAGTCAAAGAGGCAACACATCACAAGTCTGCCTTCCAGCATATTCCATATATTTATATTTAAACATCTTAATCTGACCCTTCTTTAAACGCACGCCTTGGATTTCTAACAGAAATGACTTTTTGGAAGATTTCTTTATAGCTATTATTAGAAAGATGCAGTGAAGACAGAGGAGTGTGACTGACAAGCCCTCCTAGACCTTTAGGAGGTGAGACATCTGTGCCACTTGCCCAAAAATGTTGGCTGATTTTTCATCACAACATGTGCAGCTACAGTAGGTATTGGAAACCCTGCCAGGCAACACCTGCAGACCACAACAGACTCACCCTCATGTAATTTAATATGATGTCTTTTGTTATGAAACCGGAATTCCATTTTGCAAGCCTGGCCTCTACTAAAGCAGAAAATTGGTTTCAGAAGTGCCTCTCTCTTTTCTCCCACCTGGAGTGGTTTTCAGGGGTTGTTAATATTTAAGAGCCCGTTACTAATTTCAGTGAATCCCGCACAAACCTGTTCTGGACTCAGTGTTGTCAAATTACCCCTCCAAGGTAAGTGCTACAAATGCATCTGCAGTTTTCTTCAGAGATATTGGTTAAGGACATTATCTGTTCTTTCAGAAGTTCTCCATCCTGACTCAGGTTATGGCAGTCAACTAAAACACACCGAGAAAAGTCAAGATGAAACTGTGCTGGTCTTATCCAAAGCCTTGGACGGTCCTCGAACTCTGAAAGGATGCCAGAGGTTCAGCAGATCCTGGTCTTTTCATATGTCACTTATCTTTCAGTTTGGTCAGTACACAGACCAGCAGCAACATTGTGAATGCTGGAGGAGCCACTGCAGTTGGGTAAAACAGCAGGAGAGAATGGAACCTGGAGAAGGCCAGCTAGACTCCATCCTTTACCAATTCAAATGTTTATCCTTACACAAGTGGCAGATTCCCTCTTGGTGTGTAGTTCCTAGACATCCATACATCTTTGTGCACGGTTCTGCTCTTTTCTTAGATAACATAATAGGTTACTGAAAGCAGTTTCCAACCTACCTCTGCAACATTTGAATCAGTCTGGTTTGTAAATGCTTAAACTCAACAGCTCACTAAATTGTTAGTGAGGGCGGAACGTGGTGGCGCATGCCTGTAATGCCAGCACTTTGGGAGGCCAAGGCAGGTACATCACTTGAGGTCAGGAGTTTGAGACCAGCCTGGGCAACATGGTGAAACCCCATCTCTACTGAAAAAATACAATAATTATCCGGACATGGTGGCGTGAACCTGTAGTCCCAGCTACTTGAGAGGCTGAGGTGGGAGGATGGCTTGAGCCTGGAAGGCAGAGGTTGCAGTGAGCAGAGATCATGCCACTGAACTCCAGCCTGGGCAACAGAGCGAGATCCTGTCTCAAAAAAAAAAAATGTGGTGAGTTTTTAAAGACATGCACACAAGGCAACTAAGAAATAATTTAATTAGGACTTAATAAAGTGTTGACAGTTGACCATATATGCATTACAATATCAAAAAATACTTTTCTGGAATATCTGGAGTTTTCTTCTAGAGGTATATTTATTTAGCTAATTGTAGCTGCTGCTAAATTTTAAAACGAGGAGTATAGTTAATTTTTTTAACCAACCATTTAAAAAAGAAAAGTCTGCTATGCATTAGAGATAAAGTAAAGATTTGATGTTATCCTCCTACATAAACACTGAAATAACATCTAAAGCAGAAGTTATTACACAAATCCTCTATTTTATAAGCACTGCATGCATACTTAGAAAGTCTAGCCTGCTCATTTTTCTTTTCAGATTGTGAACAGTGGAGCTGAAATTTAAACTGAAAGTTTACTGATGTTAGACTCAGTTTGTTCATTATATTTCTGGAGTATTTCCTTAATTAGAATGCAAAAAGTGAGGGCAGTTAAGGCTTCCCCTCGTTTAGTTAAAATAAAGCCAAATAGAAATGAAAACTGAAAAAGCTAAGTCAGAGTGACTCCCAGGTTCCCACAACTCTCAGTAGAGTTCTTTTCTACTTGCTATTTTATGGGGAGTACATTTGTTTATCAAGTTCAGAACAAGGACAGAATCTACTTTTTCCTACACTTGTTTTCCAACATTCTACGATAATGCTTGACTTGTTATATTAGCTCATTACTTTAAATACTTCTGGAATAAAACAGGACACACATGAATAAATAAAGAAAACTGTATGCCAGATATTGGTTGTTAAACTCTTAACCCTTACGTAGCCAGGAATGCGAATGGGGTGCACATTGTTGATTGCCTTGCGTGTATCGATTTGCTCTCAATTCCATGCAGAATATGAATTTCTTAAAGCGTTTCTTCCTTTCCAGATCTAAGATTTGAGAGAAAAATGATAAACGCTACAAAATCTAGTTGGATTAAATGAAATGACTTACTTTCTGCCCCTGAGGAAGAAAATCTCCCTCAATCACCCTTCCTAAGCATATAAACTCATGTTGGATGTGACTGGCATATAATCTTGATTAAAAAAAATTGACTTGATTTTGCATTTTCTTCATGAATCAAAATACTAAAAGTAATTTCAACTGACTCTGGTCAATTTTAAATGACACACATGAAATATTTTCACAAAGACCATGCTAGTTTAATGGAAATCTGATTTGGAAATGCATGTTCTAAAGTCCTAAAATATTATATGGAAACTCACTTTGTCTTCTAAAATTATTTCTAAATGATTTTCCCTCACATCTTCTGTTTTTTAGATTAATCATAAGATTTATGTTGGAATTTAATTATGACTGCTAAGAACTTAGCCATAAATAGTGTTGAAGGGACTTCTAGACACTTTTTTCTCTTAATAAACATTGACAACCCTATGGAACGTTATGATTAGAAAAGGATCTCCTGTCACATTAATAACTCCACCAACCACTGTGCCATCTGGACTCTACTCTAGACACCTCTGAGAAATTTTTTTAATGTCCTAAACCTGGAAAATGTCACAAGATTTTCCCTTGTAGGGCTGAACATATGTCATATTTCTTTCTTCCTGGTCGTCTTGACAGTTCAATAATTCTAAAATTTCAGAATGTACAACGGCATCTGATGAATGAAATTTATTTTCTAATGTTGAGGGTATTTTTTTTCTTGTTTTCTTCATCACAAATGTAGCGTTTGATCTGAGTCAGAAAATTTGACTGGTACATAATTCAAATAGTTTTTCTATACAGCAGATTTATGCCAGAGAACTCCAGAGTTAAGTTTGGTTTTAGTTTTTATCTATCCAAACCACTAATTAGTGAATCTCAATCCTGCCTGGACATGAGAATCCCTTGAGGGAATTTTATAAATACTGACATCTCAGGTCCACTTTTGGAGCTTCTGAGTTAAGCAGTCTGGGCTGGGGATTTCTTGAGAGGGTCTTTACAGGCAAATATTTTAAACTCCTCCTTTCTACTTAATAATAAGCAAAGTTGTCAAAGAGCCAACATTCTACTTTGCCCGCTGAATCAACAAAAATTATTCAAACATTCCCCACTTGACACATCCAGTTGGAGCAAGTGGGAGGAGATGAAATGTTGTACTTTAAGATACCATCATTGAAATAAGGGCTTAGGACATTCTTCTTTCTGTAAGGCAAATATCATCCTGAATCCTCATCCTTCTTATAGAAATATCTCGCTTTGCAAATGTTATGACTTTAAGGTTTACAATGACTTGATGTTTTTGTAAAAGTTGTGATTTCCATTCTGCATGTTGGGAAACAGGCTGAAAGACATAAAGTAACTTCTCAAAGGTTACAGTATAAATGTTTGTATTTGTCAGTGTTCTCTAGAGAAACCAAATCAATAAGATACAGATATATACCTATACATATACATATAGGTATAACTAAATTTTTTTACTTATATTGATATAACTAAAAAAGATATATCTCTATATTTATCTATCTATCTATTAAGATATATATTATAAGGGGCCAGGTTCAGTGGCTCACGCCTATAATCCTAGCACTTTGGGAGGCTGAGATGGGCAGATCATTTGAACTCAGGAGTTCAAGACCAGCCTGAACAACATGGCAAAACCCATCTTTATTAAAAAATACAAAAATTAGCCAGGCATGGTGGTACATGCTTGTGGTCCCAGCTACTTGGGGGGCTAAGGTGGAGGATCACTTGACCCCAGGAGGCAGAGGTTACAGTGAGTCAAGATAATGCCACTGCACTTCAGCCTGGGTGACGGAGCAAGACCCTGTCTCTCTCTCTCTGTCTCTCAAAAAAAATTTATTACAAAGAATTGGCTCATTTGATTATGGAGGCTGAGAAGTGCCATAACCTCCTGTTTCTAAGATGAAGACCCAGGAAAGCCAGTGGTGTAGTTCAAAGACCCAAGAGACAGAGGCACAATGGTGCAGATTACAGTCTCCTCTGAAGATCTGAGAACCAGGAGCACTGAGGGCAGAAGATCAATGTCCCAGCTCAAATAGGCAGAGTTAATTCAACCTTCTTGCACTTTTTGTTCTATTCAATCCTTTAAGGAATTAAATAAGGCACACTGACATTGGGGAAGGAAAAGTATTTTTTGAGTTCATCAATTTAAATGTGGCTTCCTTGTGGAAACATCCTCACCCCCACGGGCACACCCAGAGATAATATTTAACCAGCTATCTGGGTATCCAATGTCCAGTCAGGTTGATACATAAAATTAACCATCATAATGCTGAATTATCTATAGAATATCATTAAAACTGACATCCCCAAATAAAATTGTTAAGTACCAGGAAACATCAACAGTACAAAAAGTAAAATAAGTTTGCTTAGAAGCATGTTCAGATGGCACCAATTACTTTATGTATAACATATGTTTCTGACTGCAATTTTTTTTAGGCCATAGGAAACTGTATCACATATACTGCATCCTTATTATAAATTGAGATTGGTTGGTAATTCTTCCGAAAGTGCTTGGAAAGTCACTAACAGATACTACAACAGAAAAACAACGTCAGAAAGCAAAATTGAAAAAAACTAAACTATTCCCTCTTTGTAGATTATGTGTGAATGGTATTGTAATAGTATTGATGATAACAATGACTAGTCTTACCACTATTAAAAAAGCAGTGATGTTATTAATCGAGGATCTAGAATATGCCAGATGAACCTTAGTTGTATAAACTACTAGAGACCACTCACCTTTTCTAACCTGGATTACTATTGCCTTTGAGGTTTAAAATTACACTAATTAAACTTGTCTCAGATACCCACTATGTCCTGCAATGTCTCAGGGATTCTCTGGTCAGGAAAGGGACATATATTTGGGGATTTTGGTTTGTTTTTTACCTCTTTTCTTACCTAATTTATTAATAGTATCTAATTCTTTGTGTCTCTTCTCGATTACACCATTTTACCATTTGTCCAAAGTGTTTCTTTTCAGCAACTCATGTGTCTTGCCACATATGGTGGACCCAAGACTTTTTTGGTGGATATTGGGAAGGGCTTGGCTTTATATAACATCTCTACACAGCAAGGGTATTGATATTGATACTTTACATCTGTATTTTACCTACTTTCCCTTTCCATTGCATTCCAGACCAAGTCCACGGTCATACTTAAAAATATCATCGAATTATTGATCTTTTCTTTGAAAGAAGTTGTCCTCTGCTCTCTGTTGTAGCATCAGTTGAAGTATTAGGCAGTATTCATCCTATCCTTTCTGCTCATGCAAGTAATCTAATTTATTTTTCATAAATTCCTTTTGAAAATCTTATTACTCCCTATTTACAGATAGGGATGGGAATATGTTAAATAATAGAATGACATGTCCAACGTAATTCAGGCAATTTTATCACTGGGAAACAAATCCACAACTCCCTGACTCCACCTTCTTCCTCTTTCCACTGAACTTGTTCAATGACTGAGAAAAGGAAGAGGACAATTTGTACTGTTCCTGGTTGTTTAATATCTGCGTAGTCTTGGGTTTTCATCAGAGATTTTGATCCAAATGTGTTTGTCTCCAAAGGCTCTGCTGTTTCTACTAAGTTACACCCTATTTCTGTTAAAAAAAAAAATAGTGTGTGTCAACATGGTATACATACACACACATATATACACGCACATATATATTTGTGTATATACATATAAAGATAGATATTATATATGTGAGTGATAAAAGAAGAGACAGAGGAGAGAGAGAGTAGAGAGAGGAGCGAGTCAGTGAGAGGAGAGAGAGCAGGGAGAGAGAGAGGAAGAGGAGAGAGAGGACAGAGGTGGGAGAGAGAGGGAGGGAGAGAAAGCGTTGAGTAAGAGAAGCGAGGAGATGGGGGAGAGACAGAGAAGAGACCGTGATGGGAGTATTGATATAAGATAAGTGTATTAGTCAGGGTTCTCCAGAGGGACAGTACTAATCAGATAGATGTTTATATGAAGGGGAGTTTACTAAGAAGTACTGACTCACAATCACAAGGTAAAGTCTCACAATAGGCCATCTGCAAGCTGAGGAGCAAGGAAGCCAGTCCATGTCCCAAAACCTCAAAAGTAGGGAAGCCAGCAGTGCAGCCTTTAGTCTACGGCTGAAGGCCCAAGAGCCCCTGGCGAACCACTGGCGTAAGTCCAGGAGTCCCAAAGCTGAAGAACTTAAAGTCCAATGTTGGAGGGCAGGAAGCATGCAGCACAGGAGAAAGATGGAGGCCAGAAGACTCAGCCAGTCTAATCCTTCCATGTTCCTCTGCCTGTTTTTGTCCCAACCCTGGCTAGCAGCTGATTAGATGGTGCCCACCCAGCTTGAGGGTAGGTCTGCCTTTCCCAGTCCACTGACTAAAATGTTAATCTCCTTTGGCAACACCCTCACGGACACACCCAGAAACAATACTTTGCATCCTTCAATCCAGTGAAGTTAACACTCATTATTAACCATCACAATGAGCATGCCAGAAGGAGGGAATTCACATCCACGTTTCTATTTTGATCTGAAAGTTCAGTGTATGTCCTCAGTCTTCTTGCCAATGAGTTTTTTCCCACTACCATGATGTCATTTCTCATCTCCATGTTGGTAGCGGCTCCTCAGTTGATATTGCTGGCAGATCTGTCTCTCAAGCTCATGATTATAAAATTCAATTACTGTCCTGACCCATCAGGACCATCCTGTGGTATATCACAAGAGAAGTTAGCCTCATGTGTCTAAAGCTGAGTTTTTCATCCACATGGTCCGCCATTCCTTCTATAACCAGCCAGTGTTCCCTATTTTAATTAAATAATATCCTCACCTCTTAAGATCTACTCTCTTAGTAAATTCAAGTACATAATGCATATTTATTAACTGTAGTCACTAAAAGTTTTTACCCTTGACAAACATCACCAATTCCC
Source organism: Alouatta caraya (assembly GCA_963575295.1). Lineage (NCBI taxonomy): Eukaryota > Metazoa > Chordata > Mammalia > Primates > Atelidae > Alouatta > Alouatta caraya. The sequence continues at coordinate 86,218 of CAUYUD010116654.1, read as the reverse complement.
TCCTTCCCCAGCCCATGGTAATGACCATTCTATTCTTCTAAAGCAGTAGCTTTAACTTATTAAAATTCCACATACAAGTGAAATCATGTGGTTTTTCTCTTTCTGGGTTTTGCTTATTTTGCTTAGCATAATGCCCTCCAGCTCCATTCATACAGTCACAAATGGCAGAATTTTCTTCTTTTTAAAAATGATATTCTGTTACACACACACACACACACACACACACACACACACACATATGCAGTTGTCCCTTGGTATCCACAGGTGATTGGTTGCAGGACTTTCCCCCACCGCAACCCACCATGGATACCAAAATCTGCAGAAGCTCAGGTCCCTGATATAAAATGGTGTAGTATTTTTATGTAACCTACGCACATCCTCCTGTACATTTTAAATCATCTCTGGATTATTTATACTACTTAATACAATGTAAATTTGATGTAAATACTTGTTCTACTATATTTTTAAATTTGTACTATTTTTATTGTTGTAATATTTCATATTCTTTGGATACATACCCAGATGTTAGATTTCTGGATCATATGGTAATATAGATCTTAAGTGTTCACACACACACACACACACACACACACACACACACACAGAGAGAGAGAGAGAGAGAGAGAGAGAGAAAGGGAGAGAGATAAATATAGTAGTAACTAAGTAACTATTTGGGATGATGTATTTGTTAATTAGTGTGATTGTGGAAATCATTACGAAAGGCATTCTTATATCAAAACGTCATGCAAGTTCAATTTGTCAATCATCTCTCAAAAAATGCTGAATAAGTAAGCAAATAAACAATTTTATTACCAACTACCACTTCAGCGACACAACTGGTTGTAATCAGAGACTATCTTCTCTCCCTAATCTCTTCTCAGTGCCTGTTAGTGATACCTCCACCTGCGCACTGCAGTCTAGCCATATATTTTCCTTAATCATTTTCATAACTATTTTTTCTTTAGAGTTTTCCTTTGTAGACATTTCACTGATTTCTTTGTCTCTTTGCTCATCTTCAAATTATTTGACACTCTGCAGCCAGAATGAATTTTCTGAGGTCATAACACCCTCATGTCATTCTCTGATTAAAACTTTTCCATGTTATCTCCAAATCTTTGAGATAAAGTTCAAGACACAGAGAGCTGATAGTTTAATCTAATATTTGTGATGGCAGAGGGGAATCACGTAGAAATAGAATATGCAGGGTAGGGAAGGGCTTCTGGGGCAGGAGGCTGGGGTCCAGGCAGTGCCATGAAAGTAGAAAAGTTGGTAATGACCACAGATGAGATTTTCTCTTCTCCCAGAAAAGCTATAGCAGTGTGGCTTTTGACCTGAATAGTTGGATGAATTGAGGTAAACCAATGCACAGCTAAGTACTGACCATACACGACTAAAGTATCCAGAAGGAAATAACCACTGGAGACATTAAACAGCAGTGAACTATTTGAATGGGACAGCTTTAGCAACCCCAAGTGTGGTGAAGAATATCCAAAAGATGTGGAATTGAAATTTAGGGGAGAGAGGATGTCAGCTTCACTCATCATTGCCAGACTCAACACTGCTATATAAAATTTTTCAGTTCATTACATTCCATTGTCAAGGGAGATTCTGAGGCATGTAAAAAGTGCCCTGCCTAGATTAGAGTATTAGGTACTCCCAGATAGGCAGCATTGAAAAAAAAAAAAAAAAAAACGTGACTTTCAGATACTCTTAAAGAGCATGAGAGCATTCTGACAAGGATATTCACAAGAGAGGTTTCATTTGTGGCTGAAGCTGGTGGTATTTCATTTAAACCACCTCCAAGCCCCCCCTCCCAATACCTTGTCATTTGAAACCTGGTAAATAATGTGAACTAGTCAACCATTATCCCTTGACCCCTTTCACTTTGTTAAATAAAATATACTTCAGTTTAATCAAATATTTCATAAAAGCTATTGTAATTTTATGGAAATAGTCCATCTCATCAATGCGAGAGGTTGACACAAATTGTAAAAGAATACTCTGTAATCTCTAATTAATAAGTACTAATGGCTCCTAATATCAAAACAAAGTACAATCTGTACCACTTAATGGAAGTAATCTCACTAAAACAAACTGATCAGGACACTAGATCTGACTACAATTCACAATAAAACAAAAGACCAAGCGATATTATGAGAGTGTCATGAATATACAATTAGACAGCATATTCCATATACAAAATCATGCAGGGGAAAGTGATCTTCTTTCTTCTATACATAAATCATAAGAAGGAAAGAAAAAGGGTAGTTCCTATACTTAAGAGAGATTTAAGAGAGATACTGACCAATTGCATTGCATGCAATATGCTTGGATCTTATTTCAAACTAGCAAACTGTTAATAATAGTAAAAATAATAATTTATGAGGCAGTTTAAGAAATTAAACAATGATTTGACTTTTGTACTTCTAGCCATTACGACTAATATTTTATGTGCTCCAATGAAATTGTGGATTTATGTTTTGAGGTTGCTCCTACATTCGAGAGAAACTTCTGAAATAGTGACACATAAGCAATGAATCTATCTTATCATATATGGGGTTTGCTTAATCTGAAGGGAGAGAAAAAAATGTAAGCAATAAATAATCAGGTTTAGCCATGAATTGATGATAATTAAAGCTGAGTCATTGGTATGTTAAAAATCATTTAAAAATATTTCACTTTTTGGATTATTTTCTATAAAAAGTTATTTTTATATACATACATACATCTATAGAGAGAAACAAGTCAGTCCACATCTGTATCTATAAATATATATAGAGAAATATATATTACATATATATACACCAGTATATGTATGTGTATATATATATATATTTATATGTATATGTAATTTCAAAGATATAATTCACATGTATGCAATTTGAAACAGAATGCTTTCCTCCGCCAAAAGAATGTTATTTCATAGACATCTTAAAGCCTTACATTTAGATGGGATAAAATTGAAAATACATATTCAACCAGCTTGTACTAAGAAAAGAATATGAGAGTATAATAACATGAGTGGAAAACTAAATTTTAAAATTATATCCAGTATTTCAAGTTTTATTCTTGTGAGCAAAACTCTAAGGAAAAAAAAAATGTAAGTTGGTCAGCTGCTTTATACAAACTAAAACTAGAAGATGAAAGAATTCTCAGAATTTGAGGCAGGTAATGAAAATGGATGAGGTAAGTAGAGCTGATCCATGAACAACACAGGTTTGAACTGCGCGGGTCCCTTATACATGGATTTTCTTTCACCTCTACCACCCCTGAGACAGTAAGACCAACCCTTCCTCCTCAGCCTCCTCAACGTGAAAATAATGAGGATGAAGACTTTTATGATGATCCTCTTTGATTTAATGAGTAGTAAGTATATTTTGTCTCTCCTATGATTTTCTTTTTTTTGTTGTTTTTTTGTTTTTTTAAACAAAGTCTCACTCTGTCGCCCAGGCTGGAGTGCAGTGACATCATCTAGGCTCACCGCAATCTCCACCTCCCATGTTCAAGCGATTCTCCTGCCTCAGCCTCCCAAGTAGCTGGGGTTACAGGCATGCACCGCCACGCCTGGCTAATTTTTGTATTTTTAGTAGAGATGGGGTTTCACCACATTGGCCAGACTGGTCTCAAACTCCTGACCTCACGTGATCCACCCACCTTGGCCTCCCAATGTGCTGGGATTACAGGGGTGAGCCACCCCACCCAACCTTCCTTATGATTTTCCTCATGATATTATATTTTCCTCTAGCTTACTTTATTGCAAGAATACAGTGTAATGACATATATAACATACAAACTATGAGCTAATCAACTCTTTATATTGTCAGTGAGGCTCCCAGTCAACAGTAGGCTATTAAGAAGTAAGTTCTGGGGAAGTCAAACAAAAGTTATATACAGATTTTAAACTTTGCAGGGAGTTACTCCTGATTAAAGTCTCCTGTAGACCACTTTGTGGCCTTCAGAGATTTCTTTTAATGAATGAAAGAAGAAAAAAAGAAAAGGAAAGAACAACTAAAAAAAAAAAAAAGACAAAAGAATTTATTAATCCTGAAAATACTCATCAGAAACTACAAAGCGTCCAACATGGTTGTCAGTGCTGTGTGCAGAGCAGTGAGCAGGAGGAAGTCTTTGCACATGTAGAACTGTCATTCCACATGATAAAATATGAGTGGGTCGGGTGTGGTGGCTCACGCTTGTAATCTCAGCACTTGGGAAGACCGAGGTGGGTGAATTGCTTTAATCCAGGCGTTCAAGACCAGCCTGGGCAACATGATGAGACTTTTTCTCTACAAAAATACAAAAATTATTCCGGATAGTGTGGCACTCTTGTGGTCTCAGCTACTTGGGAGGCTGAGGTGGAAGAATCACCTGAGCCTGTAAAGGTCAAGGCTGCAGTGAGCTGTGATTGTGCCACTGCACTCCATCCTCTGTAACAGAAGGAGACTCTGTCTCCAAAAATAATAATAATAAAAATAAGAAAATAAAAAAAAATTGATGGAATTTTCAGGAAGTGAAGAAAATGAAGGAAAGATTCAGACTGAACTGGTATCTGTTCATAGAAGTAACGTGATGGTATTTATAGCATTTAATATGATTATAATTAATTATTACAGCATAACACTATATTTGTTAAAGTAAACCCATTTATTAAGACATAATAAAAACATGCTGATGAATCAAACCATAAATTCAACAACCTCAAAGAAGCTGTTAGAAATATCCCTAATGTCAATAAAAAATATTTTTAAGTGAATTACTATCAAACTATAATTGGGAAGGTATTGAATTTTAAATACAGTGCTATGGAATATACAGATAATGTTCTCACTCAAGCTTAACACATTGAATTATGTTAAAATCTGCTGCCATTTTTTCTTATAAGCTTGAACCCTTTCAGCTTATCACAGTGTGTGTGACTGAGGGCTTCACTTCACTGGCATCTCAACTAATTCCTTAGTCTCTGTCCTGTTCCTCAGTTTTGGAAGACGAATCCACATTTCCTTCTGTGCCACTGGATTTGAAGTCAATCTCTTGGTTACCGCTTTATCCCCTTTAAGAATTTGGTTCTGTATTAACCTTCAATTCTACTATCTTTGGTTGGCCATGACTGGGCTTTCTTAGTGTGGGAGAAAACACAGAAATATATAAATGGTGCTGGCCATCTCCAGATGGCCACAGGCTGGATTTTTGGGTGTCACCATGTCCTCACCCCAATTCGTTCTCCTTTATTCTCTTGAGACAGGCTCTCCCTGGGTTGCCGAAGATGGAGTGCAGTGGTACAATCACAGCTCACTGCAGCCTCAACTCCTGGGCTCAAGTGATCCTCCCACCTCATCCTCCTATGTAGCTAGGACTGCAGGCATGCACCACCCATACCCAGCTAATTTTTAATTTTTTTTTGTAGAGATGGGGCCTTGCTATATTGCCCAGACTGGTCTCAAACTCCTGGGCTCAAGAGATCCTGTCCCCTCAGCCTCCCAAAGTGCAAGTGTGGGTCATTGTGCCCAGCTTCTCAGTATTTAACTTTCTGTGTCAGGCTTGTTTCACCTTGCTTAGTGTTCTCCAGTTCCAACCATGCTGCTACAAATCAGAGAATTTTATACTTTTTAGGGCTGAACAGTATTCCATTTTGTATATTCATCTAACAGTGGATTATTTTCCTCTTCTTATAATAAGAACACCATCATATTAGATTAGGGCCCACCCTAATGACCTAATTTTCACATGATTATATCTGCAAAGACTCTGTCTCCAAATAAAGTCAAATTCACCCATACTGGGGATTAGGACTTCAGTGTATATTTAGGGGTTAGACAGTTCAACCAATAACTCCTTCGTGCATGTATCTGCCATGTCTTACCTCATCCTATAGGTAAAACCATTTTTTTCAACAGCTACAAATGTTATCTAAATTTAGAGCAGAATCCAGCTAACTAGAACCTGAAAAAAATGTCTCCTTTTAGTTTTTTTTAAAGCTGTGAGGTATAAGGAGCACCTGAGTGCTCAATTAATCGTTCTTCATGGACTGATCTCAAGAAGAAAAAAAATCCTGAGACTCCACATTTTTAAGAATGACCTAATTGTGCAAAAGCAAATAGATGACTCTTGCAATTTTAGTCAGTCACCAATGATTCTTTCCATGGTTTAACGGTTTTTCTTTTGAATGCTTCATGCTTTTCTTGCTTTTTTTTTCTTTTTTATGATCCAAATATATGTTACTCTTCCAGGTTCAAGTGATCCTCCTGCCTCAGTCTCCTGAGTAGCTGGGATTACAGGTGCCCGCCACCATGCCCAGCTAATTTTTGGATTTTTAGTAGAGATGGGGTTTTGCTGTGTTGGTCAGGCTGGTCTCAAACTCCTGACCTCAGGCGATCTGTTCACCTTGGCCTCCCAAATTGTTGGGATTACAGGCATGAACCACCGTGCCTGTCCCATCTTCCACTTCCCTATGCACATTATTTGAGATTAATTTTTAATTTTAAGATAATTAAACATTTGGAGAAAGAAAAGATCCAATCCTTTTACCACAAACCATTTGAAGTTACTGAGATTGTGTCTGATCATTTAAATGAATGTATTAATGAAATACATATTAAAAATATACATTATGCAGCTACTTGAGGTTATTACTAAGAGGTAATTTTTAAAATTTATAAATAAAATGTTTTTTTAAATACACATTATACAGCTACTTAAGGTTTTACTGTACCATACAGATTTTTCCTTTTACTCTTGCCTTCAATATTCCTATATGGTAAGTAACTAAACATTAATGAAAAATGAAATAATTGACAAGTCATACTACTTTACATTTTAATATTTTAAGGGATTGATTTGATTTATTAATTGTGCTAAGGAATATGTACACCAATAATTCTAAGACACAAAGACACTCTAACTCCTATAATATGTGCTATGTTTTAATTTCAGGATTAAGCAAAATGTAACCTGGTGAATTCTGCATATTCATATCTACTGTATTTCCATACTGTGAATTGTCATCATTGTAATTAAGTGGACAAACTCGGTTTATATAATGAAGCACTCTCTGCTTGTAAATGTGAATGTTTTGTAAGACCGAGCTACAGCTTATGTGGTTTTAAGTATCATATGATTTCTCCGCATTAACTGTAGGTTGCAAAGATCAACGTTTACCAATGTACAAGCTGGAGTGGGGACTCAGAGCTGCTACAGATTGCTGGAATTTAAGAATTTGTAGAGGCAGCTTACAGTAAAAGTTTTCCTTGCTGAGTAGGGACATCTGGCAATTTGGGATCTCAACTGAATATAGCTGATATTTTCTTAGAATGCTTAAAACTTCACATTGAAGCAGAAGTGAGCTGCTTTAGGTCCAAGATCTTACCATAAGTTTTTAATAACCCACCCCAGATGAGCTGGCAATGAAACTATTGCCCGCAGCTGTATACAAGATGTTATGAAAGTCAGTGCAGAGCCATGACTACTACATACTGTTAGGACCTACGTTTTGTGGATTGTTCTTCTGATGAACCCTATTACGGGAGGGTAGGAGAGAAAATAGCTTGAGGCAAGTTCCAGGATACAGACAAATATATAGAATTAGACTTTTACAGAGGTCATGGGCATCAAACTCTAATCCGTCTTATTTAATAATAACTTGCCAACTCTACAGGGTTCAATTGTGTTGCTCAGAATTCATGCCCACTCAGAACCTATGAATGTACCCTTATTTGGAAATAGGGTCTTTGTAGACATAAAGAAGTTAAAATGCAGTTGTGTTGGGTTAGGGTAGGCTCTATTCCTATGCCTGGCATCCTTACAAGAAATGCATGTGGGCCGTGCCTGGTGGCTCACACCTGTAATCCCAGCACTATGGGAGGCCGAGGTGGGCAGATGACTTGAGGTCAGGAGTTCGAGATCAGTCTGGCCAACATGGGGAAACCCTGTCTCTGCTAAAATTACAAAAATTAGCCAGGCGTGGTGGCACACTCCTATAGTTCCAGTTACTTGGGAGGCTGAGGCATGAGAATCACTTGAACCCAGGAGGCAGAGGTTGCAGAGAGCTGAGATCAGGCCACTGCACTACAGCCTGGGAGACAGAGTGAGACCCCACCTAAAAAAAAAAAAAAAGGAACGTGATGAAACAGGGATTCACATAGAGGAATCTATAGTGAAACAGATTATCAATATATTGTGAAGAAGGAATGGGAAATAGAGATTGGAGTGATGTAGCCACAAGCCATGAAATGCCAAGGATTGCTGAAGCAACCAGAAGCTGGAGAGACACATGGGGAAGATTCTCCCTCTGAGCCCTCAGAAGGAGCATTGATTTCCATCTTCTGATTTCCAGAACCATGAAGGAATCAATTGCTACAGTTTTAAGCCACTTAGTTTCTAGTATTGTGCTATGGCAGCTCATATAGTTTGGATTTATGTCCCCACACAAATCTCATGTCCAGTTGTAATCCCCAGTGCTGGAGGAGGGAGCTGGTGGGATGTGATTCGATCATGGGGGTGAATTTCCCCCTTTTCTGTTCTCCTGATAGTCAGTGAGTTTTCATGAGATTTGGTTGTTTAAAAGTGTGTGGTGGCCCCCCACCCCACTCTCTTCCGTCTACTCTGGCCGTGTAAGATGTCTGCTTCCCCTTCAGTTTCCACCATGATTGTAAGTTTCCTGAGGCCTCCCTAGAATCCAAGCAGATGCCAGCATCATGCTTCCTGTACAACCTATGAAACTGTGAGCCAATTAAACCTGTTTTCTTTTAAATTACCCAGTCTTAGATATTTCTTTATAGCAGTATGACAACAAACTGGTACAGTAGCCCTAGCAAATTAATCCACCAACAATACCCAAGAAGTCTTCCACTTGTGTTGAATCTTCCCTCACAGTTCTTCCTCTCATGACCATTCTAACTCAATCCAAATCATCATGCAAGTTTTTTTTTCAATATAAACATTATTGTAAATATTTGAATTTTACATCATGATGTTAGGAGATACACATATATAGGGTAGAGAAAATGGAGAGATGGAAGTCAAATGATACAAAATAGCAGGGCCAGGCTCATGCCCATTATCCAAGCACTTTGGAAGGCCAAGGCTGGTGGATCACTTGAGGTCAGGAGTTTAAGACCAGCCTGACCAACAAGGTGAAACCCCATTTCTACTAAAAATACAAAGATTAGCCAGGTGTGGTGGTGCATGCTCATAGTCCCAGCTACTCAGGAGGCTGAGACAGGAGAATCGCTTGAACCCAGGAGGCAGAGGTTGCAGTGAGCTGAGATCATGCCACTGCACTCCATCCTGGGCAACAGAGTGAACTCCATCTCAGAAAAAAAATGGCAGACATATAGGATGAACAAGTTGAGAGGTCTAATGTACCCCATGAGAATGAAAATCCATGAGAATGAAAATCAGTAACATTGTATCATGTTAGGGACTTCCGTTAAATAAGTAGATTGGTGCTCTTGTCACAAAACGTAACTGTGAGACAATAGGTTGTGAATCTGTTTCATTATAGTAACTGATATGGTTTGGCTGTGTCCCCACCCAAATCTCATCTTGAATTCCCATGTGTTGTGGGAGGGACTCAGTGGGAGGTAACTGAATCATAGGGGCAAGTCTTTCCCATGCTATTCTTGTGATAGCAAATAAGTATCATGAGATCTGATGGTTTTAAAAAGAGGAATTCCCCTGCACAAATTCTCTCTCTTTGCCTGCTGCCAAGACATGACTTGCTCTTCCTTGCATTTTGCGATAATTCTGAGTCTTCCCCAACCACATGGAACTGTGAGTCCAATTAAACTTCTTTGTTTTGTAAATTGCCCAGTCTTGTGTATGTCTTATTATCAGCAGCGTGGAAATGGACTAATACAGTAACCACTGTATTATTTATACGTATCCCATAGTATCATGTTATAAACTGTACTATTTGTCTAACTTAACTCTCTGCTATCATTTTTTCATTATGAAAATCAATCTGTATCTTTTCCCACAACTAATTTTCCTAAAGCATTACTCTCCTGTCTTCACATTCTTCACTGATTAAAGTCCAAAATTGGTAACTTGCATTTTGAACTCATTTAAGTGTCCTCTCCCCTTTACCTTGCGGGCCTTAGCTATTTTGATTTTTCCCCCTTTTTTGGACTTTCTTATGGCAAAATTAATTTTTAAAAATAATATCCAACTCATGGAAACATGGAAAAACACAAGTAAATGAATATATCCAACTTACAAATTAATACAGGAATATTTAACATGGTTAGAACCAGTTCTGAGGGCATTTGAAGAAGAGGTGTTTATATATTCCATGAGAAAAAGCATTCCCTAAATGAAGGAATTGCAAATAAAATTATTAGATAAGATACAATACTATTGCATGAGGGAAGTAATAACCATGACTTTTGAGATTAACTTCTCTATGAGACAGGTATCTATAGGCTAACCTGTGATATTGATTTTTGTTTGTTCATTTATTTTTGTTTTCTTAATGGAGGAAAATCCCATGACAGAAATTGTTCCTAGGGTCTATTTGGATGGTAAATTCTGTCTTGGCTTGACTGGGCCACACAATGCACAATTTTTTTGCTCAAAATTATTCTGGGTCTGTCTGTGAGAATGTTTCTGGAGGAGACTAACATTTGAATCATAAACTGAGTAAAAAAAGATGGTCCTCCCCAATGTGAGTAGGCCTAGCCCGATCAGTTAAAAGCATGAATAGAAGCAAAAGCTGACTCTCCCCCAAATAAGAGAAAATCAGTCTTGCCTGATTACCTTCAAACTGGGACATTCATCTCCTTTTGCTCTTGGACTGCAACTCATACCATCTGCTCTCCTGGGTGTCAGCCTTCAAACTTGAACTCAGCATCAGCTCTACTGGGTCTCAGGCCTTCAGACTCAGACTGGAACTCACACCATCAACTCTCCTGAGTCTCAGGCCTTCTGACTCAGAAAGGAACTCACACCATCAGCTCTAGTGGGTCTCAGACCTTCAGACTCAGACTGGAATTTGCATTATCAGCTCTCTTGAACCCAAGGGAAATCAATTTGCAAATAAAGATGTCCATGTTCTCTGAGATCTTGAGTGGTATTAGCTAAGATCCATTACTACAGACTCAGTCAAATATAACACGTGTTGGTATCAAATGAGTGTTTTTTTTTTTTTAAATCACTCTTGGTTGCACATGAGCAGATAATACAGTGAAAATACGTGTGTTAGTCAAGGTTCCACAGAAAATATAACCAACAGGAAATAGATGTTTATTTTAAGAAATTATCTAATTAGGTTATGGAGGTCCACGAGTTTGAGATTTAGAGGCAAGGCTGGCAGGGTAATTTGGATAAGCATTCATGTGGCAGTTTTAAGCCCTAAATCTTCAACACAGGCCCGCAGACTGGAAACTCAGGCAGGGTTTCTGCTATGCAGTCTTGAGCCAGAATTTATTCTTTTTTGGGAAACCTTAGTCTTTGCTCTTCAGGCTTGTATTTTTTTGGAAGAGGCCTGCTCATATTACAGAGAATACTCTGTGATACTCAAATCTTACTGATTGTAAATGTTATTCACATCCACAAAATACCTGCACAGCAACATCTAGATTAGTGCTTAACCGAGCAACGAAGCACCACAGCCTTGCCAACACTGATGCACAGAAAGTTATCCATAATAAGATATTACACAGTAATATGGTCTGAATGTTTTTGGCCCCTCCAATTCTTATATTGAAATCTAATCTCAAAGTGATGGTGTTAGGAAGTGGGGCCTCTGGGAGGTGATGAAGTTGTGAGGACAGAGCCTCATAAATGGGATCACTGACCATATAAAAGGAACTCCAGAAAGCTCCCTCACCCCTTCCACCATGTGAGGGCACAGAGAGAAGCTGCTGTCTGTGAACTGGGAAGTGGGTCCTTACTGGTACACTGAATGTTCTGGTACCTTAATCTTAGACTTCCAGCCTCCATAACTGTGAACAATAAATGTCTGCTGTTTGTAAAGTATCCAGTGAAACACCTTTTGTTATAGCAACCCAAACAGACTAAGGCATCCCCTCAATGATTACTGTTTTGAATGAAGTCTTCACAAAGTTTTAAGAGTGTCAGACACCCACCTCCCTGCCCACAAAATGGTACATTTTGACATGAAGGGATGGCTGAGTGGATCCGCTGTGCACAATACTTATTACTCATGTTGTTTGTCTCTGCCAAGTGCTCCTGTGGGCCCAGGGCTAGGCGGCATCTGTCTGTTCCCTCTCCAATTGGCTAAGTGAGCTAACATTCTCACCTGCAGATATCTCTCCAAATTTGCCAAGAAATGGCTCCACAATTGTTCTAGTTGTGAGCGAATTAAATGCTCTTGCCTTCAACAAGCTAAACACATCCCAAATGCACCTTCTGTGTGCAATACTCAAAAACTGTTGTCTGAGCCTCCTGACAAATGCACCCTGTCCCCTTGAGATTATGTGTTAGCATGGATTTTAAGCATTCAACAAGTGACATACTCTTTAAAATGACAAATGTCACCATTTTCCCAACCAGTACATTAAAGGAGCATGAGAGAACAGAGAGGAAAGGATGTCTCCTATATTATCCTGGAAGATCTCATGGGAAATTACAGCTGTCTCTCCAACACGCCAGGGAGATTGAAATAGTCTCATAAGTCTTTGCTTGCTTGTGTCTAGGGTGACAATCAAAATATTGTACCATTTGGCAGGAGGGGAATTAAAAGTCATGAGCCAAACATCAAGAAAGTAGTCTCCATTCTTTCTCTGTGGTGAGGGTGCATGGCTGATTGGCTCAGTTCTTAGCAGGGAAATGGGCAGATGAAATATCTAGTACTGATTGTAAAAGGAACCTCAAATTGAGGCTAAATTTTTTTTTTTGGAGAATTTTTTTCAGTCATTTACCACCTGACTCAAAACAGTATACGATCTCCTCAAGTTTTTCAAGTAAAATCCAATACATACATGTTTTTTCTTTTTTGTTTTACTCTTTTATTCTTTCTTTCTTTCTTTCTCTTTCTTTCTTTCTTTCTTTCTTTCTTTCTTTCTTTCTTTCTTTTCTCTTTCTTTCTTTCTTTTTCTTCCTTCCTTCCTTCTTTCCTTCCTTCCTTTTCCTCCCTCCCTTCCTTCCTTCCTTCCTTCCTTCCACCACTGCACTCCAGCCCAGATGACAAAGCAAGACCTTGACTAAAAATTTTTAAAAAGACTCGTTTCTCTCCACCACCTCAGAATTCATGTTGCTTCCCAACGTCAGGACTATATTTTTGTATTTTATATAACATTTTAAGAAGTTGTTAAGAATTCAAGTCTTCTGCAGTGCAGTGCTCAAGGCTGATGACTGTTTTTGGAGATGCTGCTATGAAATGCATAGACAAAATCAACTCTGCAAACAGTTTAGAGCCAAGTGCAGACCTAATGAAGTTGAGAGTAGAACACTGATCAGGAAAAAAAAAAAAAAAAGACAAGTAAAACATGATCATTGGAACCTGTCATTGCAATATCCATTTATGATCTGGTGCTCTTGTTTAGGAGAAAGGCTGGGAGATATATTGGGATAGGCAATAGGTGAATCTGAGTCTAACTGTAAATATTGTGAATGATTCAATATTAGGTGATGTTCGGTAGTTCCATCAGTGCCCAGGAGTGTTTATTTCTTTAGAGATGAGGTCTTGCTGTGTTGCCTGGTCTGGCCTCAAACCACTTGGCTCAAATAATCCTCCCACCGCAGCCTCCCAAGTAGCCAGGACTATGGTCATATGCCACCAAATCTGGCTAATTTTTTTTATTTTAATTTTTTTAGAGATAGGGTCTCAATCTGTCACACAGGCTGGAATGCAGTGGCACAATCATAGTTCACTGCAGCCTCAAATCCCTGGGCTGAAGTGATTCTTCTACTCAGCCTCCCAAGTAACCCGGGTTATAGGCATGAGCCACTGCCCCTAGGAGTACTTTTCATCAAGTGAATAAAGAGAAAACAAAACTAGATACTTTAGCAAATACTAAGCACCACTTTTTACTTAATTCCGTCAGAATAACTTGCAACTATACTTAAGGAAGGAACAGATGGCTCATCATTCATAGGTTCTACTGCTTGGAACATTGATGGACTTTTCATCTACATATTTACACAATATTTTTTTGTATGAGACATTTTGGTTGCTTGATATTAACTATGCATTATAGTGACTATGGATTTGCAGAGGAATTTAATTCACAAAATCTAAATGTCTTTATGCATCCATTTCTCTCTGCTACGGTCTGATTGTGTCTCCCCCTCACTCCACTCTCCACTTGCACTGTATTTGAAGATAAAGCCTTTAAGGATGTAATTAAGGGTAAATTAGGTCATCAAGATAAAGCTCAAATCCACAGGACTGGTGTCTTTATAAGAAGAGAAAGGGATGCAGGGATACATGCACAGAATATTAATTTCACACATATGTACTTACACTTTTACAAATATTTCAAGTGCATCTTCAATAATGATGTTTTTTAAATTTTTTGATATCGGATTCTGAATTTAAAGATCAAATTCTAGGCTTTTCTAAAATCTAGCTATATCATCTCAAAGAATTACTTAACCTTTTGTATCTAAAGTTAAAAATAATAACAGTATTATTCTACCTGCAGAGCGATGAGATAAATAGGACCATGACTGTGAGCCTCATATGTCATTTCTTGAATTATAAAACATTTCACTCCGTTGCTGTTATTATTGTAAAGATATGGAATCAGCCTGAGTTCACCAAAGTGCTGATGAGCAATAAAGCAATTATTAAGAATCTTTTTATTATCATTTTGTTTTGCTCCTGGAGGCACTCTGTATGATGTAGCTCATTCCAAAGAAGATACAGTATTACTAAATTAGTTAGAAGGTGTTAAAAGAAAAGACTATTGATAATGCTTCATTTTTTAAAATCCACGTTTGTATTTGAAAGTGTACTTTTTATTCAAAACGCATTATTGTGAACTAAACATATACAGATAGTTCCAGCCAAAAATGTCCACAGCGCATCCTCTTATCTCTATTAAATTTCACTCATCTCTGCATATTCGTTCCTCATAGATGTCACTCAGTCAGCCAATCCAAAATTCATACTCCTTTCTCCTCTTTAAGACATATACAATTCATCCCCAAATCTGAGTAGTGCCCCCTCCCCCCATTCCCTCAATCTTCCCCTCTCCACACCACTGTCCTTTTTTCTTTCCTTGTTCCTGTTGCACTCTCTCCACATCTCATCTCAACACATTTCGGTCAGCTTCCCAGAGTTTTACATAAGTCCTCATAATGTGCAAGCCTTCTCTGTATGGAGTCTTTCCAAGTACAGCACAGTCAAAGCCACCCAGAGAAGTCAGTAGACGGATGCTGCGGTCTTCTTCTCTTTCTCCACTCTTGTTCCTTACCCGGGGGCCCCACGTAACACGTGGAGTCTGCATCTCTGAAACGGCCTGTGTTGCATGTGACCGTGCTGTGCGTTCTTCCAGGCTGTGACCCCACCTCTTTCTCTCTTGGCTCAGACACCATTCTCCGGGTGAAGAATTTCCCGAATCCCTCAGGGAGGAGTTACTTACTTATACCCCTATCGTCCTATTTCACAATTCCATGAAATACAGTATGTGGTTCTATGGTATTTGGGGCTCACATGCTAAAACAAATGCCTGAAGATAGGGATCAGATGCCTTTCATCTCCCAACACCCTGCTGTCAACATACCACCCACATGAATAGCTGCACAGCAACACTTTGTTTTAAAAACTTGGATTATTCACAGATTGTCTAATTAAATCAATTGTGGAGGATTTTGACAGTAATTGTGCCAGATTTTCAGCATATTTTGCATATGTATACATATGTAAACAAGAATAGACAAATGTGTGTAGAAATATGTATGTGGATTAGAAATAGTACCCACCTCAATGTCTACTTGTGAGTTCATTTCCTGAATGGCTTAAAACAATACCCAGATTCCAGCCAAGCTTCCAAGTGAGCCATATTGTGCTTCACCGGAACTCAGCAGAGAAATATTGTCTGAGAGAGGGAGCTTCTGTTGCATTTCCACCAGCAAGTTTTTGGCCTGTTTCTGTGGCTTGTATTTTCTCTTCCTTTCTGTGTTTTTCTTTCTTTTCTTTGCTATTAGAATATTTTCTTTTGAGTATAGCATCACTTGAAAAAGAGAGAAAAAGGCATACGAGGTAAACAAGTGTAAAAAAAGAGGAAAAAAGTTATAAGAGGGAAAAAAGTATAGCATCACCAGAAAAAGAAAAAGAAAACATGATTGCACTTTAAAATGGGTCAAAGTGCAGCCTCTCTAAACAGGATGAATTGCCAGACTAATTCTTCAAATAGAATAATAATAATGCATTAACAAAGATTCTATTAGTTATTAATCTTGTCATCTGTAATGTTGTACTTTCTTTTTTCTCAAGGTAGAACATACATTGGATTTTCAAAATGAATATATTTTGAAAATGTGAGAGGATCAATGAAGTACAACAAAGAGACATATTTGTCAACATAAAAATATGACAACAACTAAATTTTAAATATAGAGCAAAATCCTTGTCCTGATTGTTTTAATGGAAGTAAATATTTTATGCACAGCTAATAACAAACATATCAATAAATGATGTTTATCCTTCCATCTACTCATAAATGCACTATTAATAATGAGATTGAAATCTTTATCATAACATTATTGTTTTTTAAAGACAACACAGTGGGCCAAGCCCCATGGCTCACACCTGTAATCCCAGCACTTTGGGAGGCTGAAGCTGGTGGATCTCTTGAGGTCAGGAGTTCAAGACCAGCCTGGCCAACGTGGTGAAACTAATCTCTACTAAAAATACAAAAATTACCCAGGCATGGTGGCTCACACCTGCAAGCCCAGCTACTTGGGAGGATGAAGTGGGAGGACCACTTGAAACTGGGAGGCAGAGGTTGCAGTGAGCCAATATCACATCACTGCACTCCAGCCTGGGTGACAGAGTGAGACTCCATTTCAAAATAAAAAAAAAAGACAACACAATGATTAAAAGACAGGTCAACAAGACATTCTTATTCAATGCTGTTGGCAATATTATTACTATTTCTTTTTGGAAAAACATTAACACTCTGAACTAGTGACCTTACAACCCTACATTTTGTCACAGTGATTTCATTTACTGGAATCTATTATAAAGATCTATCAAAATTATCTAGAAACATGTGTATGCAAAGATTATCACATGAAAAGGTCAAATACAAAAAAGAGGAAATATGGCTTTCCAATATGAAATACATCATTAAAGATACAATATTCTCAGTAAGGAATCTATGCAGGTATACAACAACCCTTTAAAATGATTAATTTTTTTCTGTTATATTAGCCTATTAATTCTTAAAAAAATTAAAATAAAACAATAAAAATTATCAATGAAAAATAATTTCAATATTATCTTGAATGAAATAAACTGTATGAATGCATATGCTTGTATATCTTGTTTTTAATTTTACAAAACACACAAAAATAAATAAATGCTAAAAGAAATAATACAAAATATACGTGATTTTAATTTTGTTGTTTCCTATCTTCTATATTTCCAAATTCCTATTCTGTATTATACACCAGAAAATAAAAATTAAAAACAAATAGTTTTCTCATGTAAACATAAATAATGCTATGATAGAAACATTTGTATTTGTGATAGACCTCCAATATGAAGTGATTAAATATTCCCTATACTGTGTACGATTTCTACAGTCTGATTTTTGGAGTGAAGAAAGTAAATATTTGTTGAACACAGCTGAATTTTCTTTCCCATTTTTGAAGATGTATTGTAATGTTATTTCTCAAATGTGTGAAATGCTTCTAAAAGAAGACAAGTTGGATAACCTCCAATCACTTCACATAGCCACTCAAAGCAGTGAGAAACAATCTTCTCTACCAGAGACAAAGAAATTGCCTCAAAATGCGGATGCAATTCTGAAATTTAAGTGACAGGTGGTATTAAAAAGATTATAGTTAAATAGACATAGTTTTTCACATGGAAAAGAAATGGTTGGAAAATTGAGTTATTTTTGTAAAATTATAAACCATAAAAATTGAGGACCTGTGATAACATCCAACATGAAATATAATATTACATATAATATTTTATTATATTGTTTTACTGTTTTATGTAGTAACCAGGAAAGGATATTTAAATTTGGGGTTATTGTACAATTTCATTTTCTTGGCCACATTTCCAAAATGTTCATGCATCATTGAACATTTTTTACCTAATACATTGAATTTGAAGCAGAAAATATTAGAAATGAATGACTACTTAAAATTATGCCTAAATTATACAATTATTACAAGCACATAATACATGTAATTGCTTATTTAAACAGTGTAGGTTGGGTACAGTGGCTCGTGCCTGTAATCCCAGCACTTTGGGAGGCCAAGGTGGGAGGATCACAAGGTCAGGAGATTGAGACCATTCTGGCTAACATGGTGAAACCCTGTCTCTATTAAAAACACAAACAAGCCAGCATGGTGGCACGTGCCTGTAATTCCATCTACTCAGGAGGCTGAGGCAGGAGAATCACTTGAACCCAGAAGGCAGAGGCTGCAGTGAGCCAAGATCCCACTGTTGCACTCCAGCCTGGGCAACAGACCGAGACACCATCTCAAAAAAAAATAAATGAATAAAAATAAAGTGTAACACTTTCTACAATATTTTCAAAACATTGCTATGATTTTTATTTAAGCAAGAGCTATCTTGCTGAACATCTACTGTACTTTTCCAACCAGGAAATTCACTTTAAAAAGAAACAAATAAACTTACTAAAACTAAAGATCCCAGGGTCTGAATGTCACTTCTTTCACAGTTGAATTGTGTGCTACAGGTGAAACTTACCAAAACTAAAGGTCCCAAGGTCTGAATGTCACTTCTTTCACAGTTGAATTGTGTGCTACAGGTGAAACTCAAACAGT
Organism: Alouatta caraya; assembly: GCA_963575295.1. Classification (NCBI taxonomy): domain Eukaryota; kingdom Metazoa; phylum Chordata; class Mammalia; order Primates; family Atelidae; genus Alouatta; species Alouatta caraya. The sequence goes on along the minus strand of CAUYUD010116654.1, from coordinate 67,291 downwards.
GGATAAAATTTTCCTTTTCTCAAATGCGTTTTTGAAGGTTACTCTTGTTTGCTTTATGCAGAAGACCAAATGAATCCAAGTTATATTTATCAAGAAGGCAGTCTCGAAGGCAAAGGAGAGACTAGTTGGATATGCAAAAATTATTAAAATCCACTAAGATTCAGACATCTAGACAAATGTGTCATTTCTCATTTCAGACTTCCTTCTTTCAGCATAATATGAATTGTACAAATGAATAATAGGTTTAATCCCATGGCCAAACAGTGCAGATACAAAATATCTAACAAGACTATAGTGTTGGTTACAGGAAGGAAGTTCTCCTGTGAATCAATTACTGTATCAAATGTTGAAACATCTGATACTTAATATATATACATATGTGAAAGTGATATATTTTCACCATAGCATCATTAGCATCTGTTGTGAAACCGATCTATTACCACAGCAGTTAAAACTTTCATCAAAAAGGAAGGAGAAAAACAAATTTATTATTGAGTCCTTTGGATATGTTCTAAATTCATCGTTCAGCTCTTTCTTTCTTTGGGGCATAAAATAGGACATTTTTGGCTCACCTCACAGTCTCTCAACCCATGAAATCAGCTATTTTCCCAACGAGCCTTGATTCCATTTTAATAACAACAATAATTAGAAATCAAGATCTGAGAACTGTTTCATTTTTGCACTGACATCATAGACTGTAGACCTTACTACTGGACTGAGTTACAGTACACCTTTTCTTTAAGAAATTGTGAGTTTATAGTTACATTGGTACTTAAATTTTAGCATTGCACTTTTAAAAATTCATTTTAAAATATGTGATTGACAAATATTGGAACTATTCAAAGTGCAAAATATAATTTGATGTATTTATACATTGTTTAGGGATTCCCACAAGCAAATTATTTTATTATATTGTATTTGAATCTGCTTTCTTCTTATACCAAAAACCGTAGTTACTAATAACATCACTATATCTATTCGTGTTAACTTTGGCAATTTGTTTTCTTATTAACATAATACTCAATATTGCTATCAATTCGATGTAAAGTTAGATTTCTTATTTTATTGTTGGTAGTGTTTATAAGTGTGGTTTTGTGACCTGTTTGATTTAATTTTATTAACATATAAAATGTTTATATGGTGTGAAAACCAAAACTGAATAATATACCTTGGGAAAGTTTTCGCTAAGCCCTGTATGTCATTGCAGTCCATCCCACTTCCAATACTTCCTCCACTTCACGACTTCATATTACAGTCGTGATATGGAAATCATAAGCTACTCTGATCCTTGATTTCTTTAAGCCAGTTTAGAAAAAGTAAGCAGGTAGAATAATGCACTTGTTATATTAATAGAATCTTAATCTATAATGTAATTTGATGCCTCATTTATTACCAAAAAATTGTTTTGCTGAAACATGATCATCAGAGGCTGCTGGGAAGTTAGAAAATTTGCTATTTCTTAAGTAATTGCTATTTCAGTAAGAGTCATTTGGGGAAAATAGAGATTGATTTGCAAGTAGAAGTCTATTTTTTGTTGTTCTTGTTATTTCTTTAAGTTTATCAATGTTTATTTTGTATATTTTTATATATATATGTATGTTTTCTATGTAGTTACATTTATTTATGTTTTGAGTTCACGCTTCTGGAGTTTGTACTCTTTGATGGTAACTATTACCACAGTTGTGATATGGAAATAGCTTTATCATTCCAAAATGTTCCCCTGTGCCTCTTTGTGCTCAAACATTTTCCCAACCCACATCCCCTGACAAACATGGAACAAATTTTTGGCCCTACAGCATTGCCTGTTCTGGAAAGTCTTGTAGAGGGAATTAAACTATATGTAGTCATTTGAGTCTGACTTCCATCACCCTGACTATAGCATTTGTGATTTATCCAGTTCTCCATGTGTTCTAGTTATTGCACTGCTGGTAAACGACTAGTTAAGTGCCAGTGTTTTCTTTGTTTTTAATTGTTGAGAAATATCTCAATTTCTGACTGTACCGCAATCTAATTGTATGTTTGCCAGTGAAAATTTACCTTGCTTTTAGTTTTGCAGTTATGAATAAACCTGTATTCATTTAAACAATCATTTTTGTTTGAACATAAATAGTTATTTCTTTAAGTTAAACATCTAAGACTGGGATTGCCAGCTCAAATGCTAAGAATATGCTCAACTTTATATATATATATATAAAACCTGCCAGGTTATTATGCCAATAACTGTATCATTTTGTATCCTACAGCCATGAATGAGAGCTTCTATTTTCATCTGTCAGCACTTAGTATAGTCAGATTGATGATTTTTTTGGTTCTTATTGTTGTTGCTTTAAGCATTTGGATATCTGTGTACTGGTATCTCATTTTAATTTGCATGTTTGAGTTACTAATGATTTTGAATACATATTCAAAATCAATTATATATATTTGAGACAGAGTATTGCCATGTCACTCAGGCTGGAGTGTAGTGGCATGATCTTGCAACCTTCCTCTTCTGGGCTCAAGTGATCCTCCCAACTCAGCCTCCCAAGTAGGGGAGGCCACAAGTGTGCACTGCCACACCCAGCTACTCTTTTTTTTTTTTTTTTTTTTAGAGAGACAAGGGTCTCACCATGTTGCCTAGGTTTGTCTCAGACTCCCTATCTCAAGCAATCTGCCCACCTTGGCCTCCCAGTGAGCTAGGATTACAGGAGTGAGCCACCACACCTGGCCTTTGAGCATCTTTTCATGTGCTTATTTGCCATGCATTGGTAAATTCTCAATGGTTATATGTCTGTTCAAATCATGTATCCATTTATTTTTATTTATTGGGTGGTTTGTCTTCATTTTTTGGGTTTTGAATGTTCTTAGGAGTTCAGAATACAAGTCTCTTTTTTCATGAAGGTGGTTTATATATATCTTCTCCCAATCTGTGGCTTCTCTATTCATTTTCTTAACAATTATAACAATTGTTTCTTTTTCTTTCACAGATCATTTTTACTTGGTTATATCTAGAAAATATTTGTCTAATAAATTCCTCCTTCAAAGACTTAACCTTATCAGGCCAGGCACAGTGGCTCCTGCCTATAATCCCAGCACTCTGGGAGGCCGAGATGGTTGGATCACTTGAGGCCAGGAGTTCCAGATCAGCCTGGCCAATGTAATGAAACCCTGTCTCTACCAAAAACTACAAAAATTAGCTGGATGTGGTGGTGCGTGCCTGTAATACTCAGGAGGCTGAGACAGGAGAATTGCTAGAACCCAAGAGGCAGAGGTTGCAGTGGGCGGAGATTGTGCCATTGCTTTCAAGCCTGGGTGATGGAGTGAGACTCTGTCTCAAAACAAAACAAAATAAAGCAAAACAAACAAAAAAACTTTGACCTCATCAACTGGCCAGGGGAATAGGAAAAACATAAATAGGACAAATATAAAGCATCTCAAGAGAGTGGGTGAGAAGAGCCAGGTGCTGACCAACACTCCATTTTCCTTCCTCCTTGTAAAAACACTGAAGATAGAGCTTCTGGAAATATACTAATGTGATTTCCTAGTGCAAAATCCCTTATCTATGGAATAATATAGGCAAAGTATACTGGGCTGGTGACGTTGGCTTATAGTAAATACTTAGAAACAATGGATTTATGCCACATGGATTTCTGGAGAATATCCCATAACCTATGTAACTACTAGAGTGTAAAAATGAAGATTTATGATGACAGAAATTCAGTTCAATGGAGAGAAATCTGTAAAACTAGATGAATAAAGATATAAGAAATTCATTTTCATATTTTTAAGGATAAATTTGTGGAAATCATCCGTTGAGTTTCTATAAGCATGAAGAATTCCATGTACTAGAAACATACAAATGAAAGAAAATAAATTTGGAGAAAGCAGCTCCAGAAAGTACAAAAGGAAGACCACATAGCTAGATAGCAATATACCAGTTCTAGATATAGGAAGGGTGCTGTCTTCGTAGAACTGGCATCACTGCATGCAGAACATGGTATGTGGAAATATGTCAGTCATTTGGAAATTCTTTTGTCTTAGTTTATTATTTTACACCTATGCTAATACATTTACAAAGTTAGAACAAATAAAAAGGATGTGAAGTTTGTCTTTAACTGCACTTTGATTTTAAAACTGCATCTGATGTTCAGGCATTAATCAAAATTACTTGCATCTGTTTTTTCTACATGAAAAAGTACTTTACCTTATGGCATTCAATGATTTTGAGTGAGAAACTGGAGTCATTATTCACCCTCATGTTAATAAATGAGCTCAGTGTAAATTATGGATCTGTAAAGTCATTTTCTCCAAGGATGAATAAGTATTACTTACACACCACTAAGAATAGCTCTCTGTTGTCACTGTACATGACTGTATTTATAGACAGAGACATTAGAAACACATGCAAAGGTGCATAATGTATGTATATACTTATGACTGATTGCATATAGATGAATATATATAAATATGTACATATTGGACATATACCAATATGTATGTGTATGTATAGACATGTTTATGACATGTATTACTACATTGTATAAACATATATATATACATATATATTTATATAAATGTATATCTATACATTTATATATGTATATATGTATATACATATGTATATATGTATATATGTATATACATATGTATATATGCATATATGTATATACATATGTATATATACATATGTATATATGCATATATGTATATACATATGTATATACATATATACATATGTATATATGTATATATGTATATACATATGTATATATGTATATATGTGTATGTATATATATGTATGTGTATATATACATATATGCATATTATATATGTGTATATATATATAAAATTGAGATAACCGTTCTGTTACATTGTTTTCTAGGTTGAATAGATTTTCACTTGCATTAAAGTTTTATATATATACAAAATATACATAATCTATGTATAAAAATATATATAACCTATATTTATATAAATATATATAAACCTATATATAGGTTACATCTATAACCCAGCTTATATACACATACAGTCTCAGACTATATATATATATATATATATATATATATACACTATAGTATAGTATATATGTAATAAACATGTCTATACATACATATACATGTTAATGTATGTTGATATATGTAAATGTTTAACTCTGTATTATATTTATATATTTATGTTTATTATAAATGTGTATTTGTATATTTGTATATGTTTATACACACCTATTTATGTTTATATATTTATATATAAATATATTATTATATGCATATGTTTATCTATTTGTGTATATTAATAAATTCGGGCCAGGCAAGGTGGCTCACGCCTGTAATCCCAGCACTTTGGGAGGCCAAGGCATGTGGATCATGAGGTCAGTAGATCGAGATCATCCTGGCCAAAATGGTGAAACCTCGTCTGTACTAAAAATGCAAAAATTAGCTGGGTGTGGTGGCAGGCACCTGTAATCCCAGCTACTTGGGATACTGAAGCAGGAGAATTGCTTGAACCAGGGAGTTGGAGGTTGCAGTAAGCTGAGATCACGCTGCTGTACTCAGAGGGAGACTTCATCTAAAAAAATAAACAAATAAATTCATATATTTGTATATATGCATATGCTTATATATGTACATATATACATATTTATGTATGATATATATGTACACTTTATAAATTTGTATATATAAATATATATCCATATACATATATGTGTATATATTAACATATACTTCATATATTCACGTATATTTATATGTGAACATATATACATTTACATATTATATACATGTATTTATACACATATAAACATATGTTCAGTTATGTTTATTGCATATATATGTACTACTATATAGTGTCTGTATGTGTATATATATATATATTTCTAAACTACATATATATAGTCTAGAACTTCAATGCAAATGAAAATCAATACTTCCTAGAAAAGCATGTAACAGAGTGGCTACATTCGGTTATAAAGTCTCAGTTGTCTTTTATAATACCAGCATTGCCCCTTGACTATTACTAAATTATTTACAGAATAACATGATCTTCAATGATTGGGTATCATACAAGTAGAACTGAAACCAAAGGCCAGGATCACAGAATAGCAATAGCTAGCGTGTGGGAATATTAACAGTCAAATAAATAAAACAACTAATAAACTAGCTTCTGTAGAAAAAAATAAACACCTGATGTGAACACACACAGGAGACTGGTTTTATATTAGGCACAGAAATGAAAGACTGGTCCTAAGAAATGAAAATAGTAGAGCAACATTTAATAGGAGCCCTTTAACAAACAATTTTCTCATTATTTTGAGGAGCAAATCTAAACACCAAATCTCCAGGGTCAGTCTGCTATAATTACTCTACATGTCCCCTGAGAATGTGATAAATCAAACCAATGACTTAATGAAATACGGACAAAACTCTGTATCTTTGGGGACTTGGTTTAATGAAACCAAAGAAAAACTTGGAAGTTATTTGACTAAAATAAAAATATCAAGCCTATTTATCTGTCTCCTGCACCTCGGCTTCATTTACAAGTCCTGAAACCAAAAGGACAAACCTGTTTTTCTTCTCATTCCGCAGTCTCCTGTGAAGAGAAACCTTGCCACATCTTCCAACAACAACAACAAAAACAAAATGGTATTGAGCTCTGGCTTAGCATTCTAAAAAGTCATTATGAGGGGTCTTCCTCCGTATCTGACTGACATGAGTAAATTTCATTTTGTTTTATTCACGTTGGTGATTTAGAATCATGGGGCAAAAATAACCACAGAAACACATATACATATTTGGAAGCCTGCAAACTGTGGATGTCCAGATGAACCTATCAGTGAGACACAATGCCAAGATAGTGCATCAGGAGGTTATTTTATTATCAATTAATTTTCCAATACACAAATAAAAATTGTATATATTTATGGTGTGCAACACGATGTTTTGATATATGTATAGGTTATGGAAAGGCTAAATCAAGCTACATGACATATCTATCACCTCACATACTAATCTTTTTTTTTTGTAGGGAGAAACTTTAGAATCTGTACTCTTAGCACTTTTTAAGTACGAGATATGTTGTTATTAATTATAATCACCATATTGCACAACAGAGCTCTTGAAATTGTTCTTCCTGTCTAATTGAAATTTTGTAACCTTTGACTAACATCTCCATAATGCCACTCCATCCTCCAGCCTCAACCTCTGGTAAGCACCATTGTATTCTCTGTTTCTATGAGTCTAATTTTTTCATATATTGCACATATGAGTGAGATCATGCAGTGTTTGTCTTTCTGTGCCTGCCTTATTTGACATAACACAACGTTTCCCAGATTCATTCATTTTGTCTTTTTTGTTTGGTTTGGTTTGTTTTCTGAGTTGGAGTCTCACTGTGTCACCCCGGCTGGAGTGCAGTGGCATGATCTCAGCTCACTGCAGCCCACGCCTCCCAGACTCAAGGGATTCTCCTGCCTCAGCCTCCCAAATAGCTGAGACTTCAGGCACATGCCACCATGCCCGGCTAATTTCTATATTTTACTAGAGACAAGGTTTCACCATGTTGGCCAGGCTGGTCTCAAACGCCTGACCTCAAGTGATCCACCCACCTTGGCCTCCCAAAGTACTGGAATTACAGGTGTGAGCCACCATGTCAGACCCATTCATGTTGTCTTAAATTACAAAAAAAAAAAAAAGAAAACCTTAATAGAATTTTGTGATGTATATATACCACATGTTCTTTATCCAGTCAACTAAGGTTGATTTCACATCTTGGTTGTTGTGAATACTGTTGCAATGAACGTGAGCTTGTAGATATTTTCATTGGTTTTTATGGAGGTAGATAGCATTGTTTATTTTTAGAGTATAATTAAATTGACTTTGTACCAAAATACATTTCTATTATGCTTCCTGTTCAATCTCGTAACCACAGACTCTAATTAAATATCCAATATGTAAGGTATTAAAATAATATTTCTAATCACATCTAGTAAGATACCTTCCATACAGGTAAGAAAAATGTGCACAAATGTACTTTACATAACAATGGACATCCATAGATAAACTTTAATAATCAGAGTGCATGCCATAAATTAAATATTCCAGGCATTGTCAACATAACCAGAGTGCTATTTTGTAAGTGTCTCAGGGCTATTAGTTTCTAAATAACTAAAATATTCTTGTTCTGCATGATAGCAAGTTACAAAACGCAAACAGACCCCCGTATGCTCACACCTGCTCAGAGTTTAAATATTTAACTTGCAAGTTAGCAGGTGAATTTTACATGCATTCCATGCAGGAGAAAAATAAAAGATTGCAAAGGTGCTTATCCAGAAGCTTATAAAGGAAGTATTAAGAGCATCCTTCTTCATTCCATGCCATTTAAAAAGAACTGCATTCTAGGGAGACCTTTTGTTCATTAACTATGAGATTGGGTGAGTTAAGAGCACCTGTAAAATTTAGACTGGAAAAATATTATTGAAAGGATACTTTGTTGCCATTAGGACCCATGGTTCTTTTTTTTTTTTTTTTTACATGTATGCTTTATTTAATTTTTAACAAAATCTAAAATGTAAGAAAGGGGAGTAGAAATATACAGCATAACTCATGTGGGGAATAAAAGGAACTTTGACATTTTTCTGTAACTGATCTTACAACCATTCAAAGTTCAAACTCCCTCTTAGGGCTATTTCTTTTCCTGCAAGTGATACCCCTGCCTCCCTCTCTTCCTTCCAAGATGGCAACACCATGGTTTGTTTTAATAAGCTAAGATCAGTTATACGTTTTCTCTGACAGATGACATTATTCATATGCACTAGGACAATAAGTGGTTGATTGACGAAATCGCCATTTTTATAGATCAAAAATGCCAGTGCCAATGTGATCCAACTAGATAATTAAAGCTCAAATCTATTCTAAGACTTTTCGAACAGGGTGAAGTTCCTTTCTCAGTAGTTGGGCACCGGTGCTTGGTGCAATAAAATTTTAATCAGGGTTATAGGGCATTCTCCGATTCTGCTTTATCCTTCCTCTAAAACAACGACAAATCGTACACCAGAAAGAGATGACTTACTGCCTTTTTACAAAAATTAAGCCAGATTATTAGACACACACATGTCACAATTAAAGAACCTTTTATTTGAGTGGAATACCAGGGCCATTAATCTAAAGCAGTTCACAGCTGAAGGTCATGTTAGCATTTCTATAAGTAAAACATGAAATATGATGCAACTGTATGAACTATTTTTTTAAATATACAAAAAATAAAGGGGATACATACAACTGTATTAGAATTAGGTTATATGGAGGAGAGGATGGTAAAAGATTGCTCAGAACTGCTCTTAGTGAGTTGAGACAAATTGATATCTGTGATTATATTTCAAATTGTGATTACGAAAAAATATTTTCTGCAACTCTGTTGTAAATAACTTGTAAGTATCTGAAACCATACTGCATATAAGAAATAAGGTCAGTTTTCTAATGGAACATCTAAATTCATTTTAAAAATTTTTAATTGACAAATAATTATACATAGTATTTATGGGGTACAATGATATCTGTATACATTTTTAAATGATTAAAGAAAGCAAATTAGGCTGGCACTTTGAAAGCCTGAGGCAAGCAGATCACTTGAGGTCGAGTTTGAGACCAGCCTTGCTAACATGACAAAACCTTGTCTCTACTAAAAATACCAAGAAAAAAAAAAGCCACGTTTGGTAGTGTGCCCCTGTAATCCCAGCTACTTGGGAGGCTGAGGCAAGCGAATCACTTGAACCCAGGAGGTGGAGGTTGCAGTGAGCTGAGATCGCACCACCGCACTCCAACCTGGGTAACAAAGTGAGACTTTGTCTCCAAAATAAATAAATAAAAATACGTACATAATAAATAAATAAATAAATAAAGCAAATTAACATATCCAAATTCTCACAGACTTTTTTTTGTGGAAAAAAGATTTAAAATGTACTCTCAGTAATTTTGAAATATGCAATACTTTCTAAAAATTTCTTCTAAAAAAACGAGATACATGTACAGAATGTGCAGATTTGTTACATTGGTATACATGTGTCATGGTGGTTTGCTGCACCAACTGACCCGTCCTCTAAGTTCCCTCCCCGCACCTCCCACCCCCAACAGGCCCTAGTGTGTGTTCTTCCCCTCCCTGTGTCCATGTGTTCTCACTGTTAAAGTCCCACTTATGAGTAAGAACATGTGGTGTTTGGTTTTCTGTTCCTATGTTAGTTTGCTGAGGATGATGGCTTCCAGCTTCATCCATGTCCCTGAAAAGCACGTGATCTCATTCCCTTTTATGGAAGTGTAGTATTCCATGGTGTATATGTACCGTATTTTCTTTATTCGGTCTATCATTAATGGGCATTTGTGTTCGCTCCATGTGTTTGCTATTACAAATAGAGCTGCAATAAACATACGTGTGCATGTGTCTTTAAAGTAGAATGATTTACATTCCTTTATATACTCACTAATGGGTTTCCTGGGTCAAATGGTATTTCTGGTTCTAGATCCTTGAGGAATTGCCATACTGTCTTGCACAATGGTTGGACTAATTTACATTTCCACCAACAGTGCAAAAGCATTCCTATTTCTCCACAGCCTCACCAGCATCTATTGTTTCCTGACTTTTTAATAATCGCCATTCTGACTGGCGTGAGATGGTATCTCATTGTGGTTTTGATTTGCATTTTTCTGATAACCAGTAATATTGAGCTTTTTTTCATATGTTTGTTGGCCACATAAATGTCTTCTTTTGAAAAGTATCTGTTCATTTCCTTTGTCCACTTTTGATGGGGTTGTTTTTTTTCTTAGAAATTTGTTTCAGTTCCCTGTAAATTCTGGATGTTAGACCTTTGTCAGATGAGTAGATTGCAGAAGTTTTCTCCCATTCTGGAGATGGCCTGTTAACTCCGTATGCAATACATTTTTAAGACCAATAATCACCATACCGTGCAGTAAATCACTAAAATATATTTCTTCTAGAAATATACGTTGAAAGCCATGATCAAAGTGAGAAAGCATATTAATTAAAGGGTGTGCTGAATTTAAAAGTGTTATAGAGTATAAATTAACAATTGTCATAGCAATCAATTCCTTAGGTTTTTTTAATGTCCAACATAAATGCATATATATATATTTGGACCATGTATATAATATTTTCATATTATATGTATATATATACACATTATATATAATATATATACATTATACATATATTTATATACTTATACATATATATGCATAAATCATATATACACATATGTATTATGCACATTATATATTTTATATATAACATATATTGTGTGTGTATACACACACATATGTATCAATATATAGGCTCAACCTACACATTTGGGCTCAAACTATACAAAAAGCATCTTGTTTTTTTAAATTCACCATTTGGGCCATATATATATATATCTGCATTTTATGCAGGTATCACACCTTAAACCTGACATATATAGATATATAGCAGCATTACTGTCTTTTATATAATTCAAGTACACCTAGAATCTCTACACCTATTTCCATTATATATAATTACATAGTATCATATTATATTATGTATATTATCTTACCTGAAATAATTCAAAACAGAAAATCAAATACCATGTGTTCTCACTCAAAAGTGAGAGTTAAATGTGTACAATGGACATAGAGAGTGGAATAATAGACGTTGGAGACTCAGAAGGGTGAAAAAGTGAGAGGAGGGTGAGGGATGAGAAATTATTTAATGGGTACAATGTACATTATTAGTACATTATTCGGGTGATGGCTACACTGAAAGCCCAGACTTCATCACTATGCAATATATCCATGTAATGTAACTTCACTTGTACCCCCTAAATCTATAAAACTTCAGAAAAAAAAAAAAAACCTTTTTAAGTTAATACTAGCTGCGTTTGCTGGAAATATTCAAGAATTTCAGTTTTAGTTCTCAAATTTTTAGCATGACAGCATCACAAACATACTTGATAAGATTGTTGGAAGAATTAAAAGTAAATTTAGAAGACAAAAGTTTTAGCATGTATTAGTGTCTCATTAAATGCTACTTTGTTACCCCATTTTTTCTGCTTCAAGAAGTTAGGCTGCATGCCTAAGGCCATTTACTATGTGTGGTTGGCCATAGCAGGCAAACTCTCAAGAGAACAGAGTGGCTGGCTAGCGTCCCACTGCCACTTTTAGAAAACAAGCTCACATATCTTCTTGCAGACTCTACTGACATCACTCGGACCTTGTCTGCACCTGAAAAGCAACACATTTTAAGATAACATGAGGATGTGAGTCAATCACAAAAAAAGTAAAATTTAGGCATAGGGCAAATGGCACCATCTCTAAGGACTTTCTCCAAGAAAGAGAACTTGAATGTGCTTTTTCCAGTTACTGGAAAATGCAAGTCATGCATGAACTGGCCTAACTGGTTTGTTCCACCCAGAAAGCTGAGACGATCCAGGCCTCAGATGATAGAAGTCCTCGGAGAGTCCCTGTGATGTCTGATATTTATTCCTTCCAGATGACCTTGCTGGGAACACCTCGAAACATCTACTAAAATAAACCTAATTGATATAAATCTAAAACATGATTGAAATCCAAGCAAGGTAACTCATCTATGGCTGCAGTAACACGCAGGCCACAAGGAGAAAGAAAATAAACAAACCCGTGATTCTAGATGTATAAGGTTTAGAATGTTGCAGAACAGTCAAGACATCCTCATCTATATTCCCATTTGAAGCTGGAAATTATTCCTGTTAATATTACGTTGGTGCAAAAGTAATTGCGGTTTTTGCTATTACTTTTAATGGAACAAACTGCAATAACTTTTGGCACCAACCTAGTAATACTAGCCTTTTGGCTTTTTATGTGCATTTTGTTCTATATTTTTGAGCTCTGAGCTCTAAAATAGATGTTATGGTAGCTCCAACCTATACTCATAAAGAAGAAAATTTGCCACCAGTAATGCCCTCAAATTTCTTCATATATTATGATTCCATTTTAATCTCAATGCAGTTGCATTTTAAGCCATACCTGTGGCCTGCAGTGAAATGGATATGTCACGTTTTGTAATTAAACTGGACCACTGCTTCCTTAGGGTATGGACATTACTTGACACATTTATGTGATGAATTCTAAAGTAATAACTTCCCCAAACATTAATGTATGAAATGAGGAAAGATTCATTAGTAGTTTTCTCACTGACTGATCACATTAGTGAGTGATCTATTACAACGTGACTTGCAGATACCCACAACATGACTTATTATGGTCTTTTAATGAGTGACTATTATGGTATAGATTGATGCTCTCTCCATCATTATCCTTTTGTTCAGGATATTGGCATTTTGCCTTGAAATTATTTTCTTATGGGTTCAATCTGTACAAAAAGCATCTTGGTTTAAGATTTTTCTCTAGGTCCAAAGTATTTATTATTTGTTTATTTATTTTTGAGATAAGATCTTGCTCTGCCACCCAGGTTGGAGTGCAGGGTGTGATCTCAGCTCACTGCAGCTTCGACCTGCGGGGTATAAACAATCCTCTCATTTCAGACCTCTGTGTAGCTGGGGCCACAGGTGTATGACATCACTCTCGACGAATTTTTGTATTTTTTGTTGAGACAGAATTTTGCCATGTTGCCCAGAGAGATCATGTGAGATCATGCAGTATTTGTCTCGAACTTTTGGGCCATATTAAAAATGCAACTGGCCAGGTACGGTGGCTCACATCTGTAATCCCAGCACTTCGGGAGACAGAAGGGTCGGATTACCTGAGCTCAGGAGTTTGAGACGAGCCTGTGCAACATGGTGAAACCCTGTCTCTACTAAAAATACAAAATTTAGCTGGGTGTGGTGGTAGGCACCTGTAATCCCAGCTACTCGGGAGGCTGAGGCTGGACAATCGCTGGAACCCAGAAGGCAGAGGTTGCAGTGAGCTGAGATTGTGCCACTGCACTCCAGCCTGGGCAAGGGAGCAAGACTCTGTCTCAAAAAACAAAAAGCATATGAACAGAAAAATGATGTACCTAATGTGTGTGTCAACGTTCTTATTCATCGATGGATACAAAGTTCTAATTAGGAGAAATAATTTGTTGTGTTCTATTGCACAGGAGAGTGATTATAGTTAACAGTGAGTTTATTCAAGTCATATATTTGCAGAACAGCATAAATCTGAATTCATGTGTGTATGTATGTATGTGTGTCTCCAACTTGAATTATCTGGAAATTAATTAATATTAAAAACAATTTCAAATGTGCTCCATAGTTCATAAAGCGTGAACGAAATCTAATTCCAGTTACATAAAAGTTTAACGTCTCCCACATACAAAGTTTTTAAAAAAAATAAATTGACAGATTAAAACTGGATATACTGAAGGTATATAACAGGGGTGTCAAATCTTTTGGCCTCACTGGGCCATACTGGAAGAAGAGAAATTGTCTTGGGCCACACATAAAATACACTAACACTAATGATAGCTAACGAGCTAAAAAAAAATTTGCAAAAAAAATCTCATAATGTTTTAAGAACGTTTACAGCTTTCAGTTTGGCTGTGTTCAAAGCCATCTTTGGCCACATACGGCCTGCAGGCGGTGGGTTGGATGAGCTTGGTGTACAACATGATGATTTTATGTACATATACATTGTGTGATGATTACTGCAATCAAATTAATTAACACATCCATTATCACCCATAGTTATCATTGTGAGTGTGTGCGAGTGTGTCTATATGTGAATTTGTGATGAGGACACCTAAAATATGCTCTGTTATCAAACTGCACGTAAGGAATACAGTACTATTAACCATCGTTACTATATTACACATTAGATCTTCAGAACATACTCATCCTGCCTAACTGAAACTTTGTACCCTTTGATCAATATCTCACATTCTCCCAGTCCCCAGCCCCTGTTACCCACTATTCTACTCTCTGTTTCTGTGAGTTCGACTTTTTTAGATTCCACATATGTGTGAGATCATGTAATATTTGTCTTTCTGCACCTGGCTTATTTCATTTAACGTAACGTTCATCACAAATTACAGAATTTCCTCCCTTGTAATGACTATAATATTCCATCGTCATACAATCTGTATGAAGGTTATTTCAGTTTTCACATTGTTGGCACTCTGGGACTGTCTTCACAGTGTTTACATATTCACAGTATTTAGATGTGGACTTCATTTTTCTCACTGTTAGGAGCTGTAATTTGCACAGCTTTAAGTTCATCTAAATATCCACCCATTTTTCATTCATTAGTTAAATATCCAGTGAGTGATTATTATGCTGTATAAATATCTCTCAGTGATATTACTCTGTATGACACAATAACGATCGATACATCTCATTGCACATTTGTCCAAACCCATAGAATATACAAAACCAAGAGTTAACTCTAACGCAGACTATGGACTTTGGGTGATAATGATGTATCAATGTAGGTTTATTTTTCTGCTCAATTTTTCTATGAATCTAAAACTGCTCTAAAAATAA
Source organism: Alouatta caraya (assembly GCA_963575295.1). Lineage (NCBI taxonomy): Eukaryota > Metazoa > Chordata > Mammalia > Primates > Atelidae > Alouatta > Alouatta caraya. Next base: position 51,828 of record CAUYUD010116654.1, on the reverse strand, counting down.
AGTTGTCTTGGTGTGGTGGCTCACACCTATGGTCCCAGCACTTTAGGAAGCCAAGATGGGAGGGTCACTTGAGCCCAGGAGCTGTAGACCAGCCTGGGAAACACAGTAAAATTCCATCTCTACAAAAATACAAAACTATTAGCCAGGCGTGCTAATAGTTGGTAGTGTGCACCTGTGGTCCCAACTACTCAGGAGGCTGAGGTGGGAGGATCGCTTGAGTCCAGGAGATGGAGGCTGCAGTGAGCCAAGATTTTGTCATTGCACTCCAGCCTGGGTAACAGAGTGAGACCCTGTCTCAATAAAATAAAATAAAACAATTATTAAAAATAAAAATAAAGTCTATTAAAAATATTCACTGAGTAATATATACAACTGTTGTGCTGTGCAGAAGAGGGTACATGTAGAAGTCAACTTCTCTTTTCAAATTGTAAAGAATACAGAAAAATATTAAGCAAAAGACAGCCTCTGCGATTAAGTAAGCTATTATTGGCATTCTGAAGTATTGATGAGCTAATAGAATTGACAAAAAACAGAGGTAGGATACCAGGACAGATGAGGTTCTTGCTTTACGGCTTGCAGGTATTATTGAGTTCAAAACGCCACAGAGCAGAGACGGAGCAACCCATGTTAAGGACAAGTTAAGGTTTCCATGCAAGAGAGGGTAGGGCATCAGGGTGTCATACCTACACATTTGGTTCATATGCCTTGCTGTTCTACAGGGTGCGGTTTCCTAGGCAACGTTCTAATTATGGTCCAAATGATACAGAATGTTCCCTTCTAGCCCAACCATTTATGAATCTGTCCACTATAAGTTACAGACACACAAAAATTGCAAGAACACACAGCGTGTGGTAAAAGGTAACTCCGATCTTAAGTGACCTCCCATGAATGACACTGCTCATGAATATGTGGGTGTCCATTATCTCCCATGAATGGCATTGCTCAGGATACCAGTTCACATGTGCCGAACCATTTCAACAGCAGGCATTGTATTCTATTGTGCTGAGATTTCCTGCAGCCCTAGGATTGGTCTGGGTTGACATGGACCAGTCATATGGTTCATATACAGCAGTAGGCTATGGCAACATGAGCAAGAGGTTAGAGCTGAAATTAAGGTCAGTGGCCAATAGCTCAGACAACTGCTCTCCTTTAACAAGTGACATATGCAAACCAAAACAGATGTAAGAGGTGCATGTATATATGGCATCCAACCTCTTAAAATCTGCCAGTAACATAAACACCCACCAGCAGTAGATGAATAAATATATTGTGGAAATTTATATGAAGAAATACTGTACAACAGTGAAATGAAATGAATGACAGCTCTGTGAATCATCAAAGATGAATATCAAAAATGTAAGTTTTTTTGAACAGTGAGATTTGCCATCCACACTTGATGGTAGTGTCAGTGGGTTCTTTATCAAGAGAACCTCTTCAACAGTGCTGAAGTGTCTCTAAGATTAAACCAATCAAAGTGTGGTAACTAATTGAGGAACCATTCATTGTGTTAACTCAAGACAGGATTCTGTTGATCAGACCTGGAGTTTTCTTGTTGCTGTTTTCAAGTAGATCAAATAAAGTCCTCTTGGGTTTTGTATTTTATTCCATCATAGACCCCTCCTGATGCATCATACAATGTCAAGGCTGCATGTAGTTGGGCCGTTATGAAGTCAGTCTAAAGTCATACTGCCTATTATAATATTCATGGTCATGTTGTCTCTGGTGATTAAGCACTTTCCACTGGCAGCGGCCACTCAGGAGTTCCATTATCCCAACTACATTTGAGGAGCTCATTGGAATAGAAGCATCTATCAAATTCTCTAAGTGACCATCAACAGATGAATGCATAAAGAAAATATTACACACACACACACACACACACACACACACACACACACAAGAATATACTATTCACTCATCAAAAAGAAAGAAATGCTGTCATTTGCAACAACAAAGATGAACCTGGAAGACATTGTGCGAAGTGAAATAAGCTAGATACAAAAAAAAAAAATACTGCATATTTTCACCTATGCATGGAGCCATCACTTTTAATACAAATTATCGAGTCCACCCAAATAAGTATATTTGGCTTGATTCATAGTTCTGTTTATTTCCATGTCTAACATTCTTAGCATCCATCTTCATTTAGATTACTTACATTTCTAACAATATAACTTGGCAAAATCTTATTTCTTTAGCATGCAACTTGTTTCTTCCTGGATGAAACTTTCTACTTGTCCTCCTGGGGCAAGATGGAATCTGATTTTAATATCTGGAGGAAGGGAAGGCCTTTACTGATGGTATGATAATAAGTAACTTCCTTTGCAAGAGAACCACCTCAAGTGATACCATGCAGAATTTGCAAGCAGGCAAAAATTAGCTCCTCGCATGGAAAGAGAGGGCATTTCGGGGTCAGTTGAGGACTGGTTACATTTGGGAGTTCAGCGAACTTAGAGTCATATGAGTCCAACTAAATACCCTAATCTAATTATCTGAGTCCCATGGCTCATGACTGCACCGCTTGTCTCCCACGCCATACTGCCCTGTTACATCTGAACAAACAAAAGTGAATGCTTGGCACTAACCCCTGTAATGCCCACAAAGCTAAGAACTGTCCTATGGAATGACGAGGCACAGAAAAATAAAAAAACAAACACTGTGTGATTGAGTTTTCCAGTGAGAAAGAGCAGAGGCAGTTTTTCTTCCTCCTTCAGAATTTTGGGTGCCTGCATCCAGTCAGCAAAGCCTAAATCACATAAAGCCCCAGAATTTTACTCATAATTATTTTCTCTGTGAACCAAGTAATATGATGAAAAATGCTCACAGCTGCATGGCTTAAAGGAGCTGCAAATGAAATCAATTACCGTATCTGCCAACAATGGAATGAATCAATACACTGTGATATATTCATAGAATAAAATACTAGACACCAGGGAAGGTAAATCCACTACAAGGTACTTACAACACCTGACTGGATCTCAAAATGTGATAGTCAGTGAAAGAAGCCAGCGATAACAGGTAAGCTATAAACTCATTTATGTGAAATTCCCAAATTTTCACTCTTATGCATACACGTTTAGAAAAAAAAACAAGGAAGCAATTGCAGTAAAACATAAGCTAAGGCTATCTCCAAGGGGAAAGGGAGAGAACTCTGGGGTACTTCAAGGCCCTGATGACGTTCTGTTTCTTGACAGGGTGGTTGTTCTGTAGGTCTTACCTTATTTGGAAAGCTGTTTAATTTTTGTAAGACCTTTTTCAGAATGCATGCTTTATGTCATCGAAAAAGTTTACAACAAAAGGGAAAAAAGGTCTACATTGCATCCATAATCTTTATCTACACAGGAAATGAAGAATGAACATTTTTTATTTTTCTGGGCTCAGCAATACAGAGGGATACGTCGAAAGGGTTTGAAATAGATGTTGAGTGAGAGTCAGTCATCCCCTGTACTTTCCATACCACCACTGGGAAACTGGGTTCAACATCCCCCATTTGAAAACATCCATCACTCCCTACCTCTTGAAGTTGAGTGGGTTAGGCAAAGTGGACAATTTTATCAATAGCTTGAGGTTAACACTGTATGACAACTCTACATTTTTCTTATCATCTCCCTTAGTTTGTGAACATTAACAATATTAATTGGGTATATTTATCTCTGTCACCTATCTCTCTGTCTTTCCATTCACCCATCCATCTAGTCACCCATCTGTCCATCTATCAATCTGCATAAATAGAAGATAAATAGAAAAACAATAGCTACATAATATACATATATACAGATGACAAACAGATGCAGATTGATAATGAATACATAGGTAAAAGACAGAACAAAGACAGATAGAAGCTAATGTATCTAATACGTATTATATATTATATTAATTTATACTTATATTCCTACCCATATAGTTGAGCTCCTATGTAGAGTGACCAACAGGTAGATGTTAGCAATTTGTATTGACTTATCATTACACTGGGTATACTTAAGAGTCATATAACAAATTTTAAAATTCTTGTAAAATTCTGTTTACTAAAGTATTCAGATAAAAAGAGCTGATCACCCTCAATATCAATACATATATATCTATCATTTATTTGCCTGATTTTTGATCCATTTATCCATCATTCTTCCATCCATCCATCAATCTAGATAAATAGATAGAAGATGGATGATAGATGATAGATAGATGCATAGATATAGACAGATAGATTAGACAGATGATAGGTAATAGATATAAATAGATGATAGATAGATAGATGGATTGGTAAATGAGAGATAGATAGATATATATGGACCACAAATAAAACATTATTTTACTTTGAAACTCCTAGCCTTCAGTTGAATTGATCACAGTCCTCAGTTTATGGCTGGTTATCATCATCTTTAATCAATGGAAGTCCCGTCTTTCATATTTTATTGTTTTGTTGTCTTTTATTTCCATAATCCATTCTCTTTCTACTCCAGCTACTCTCCCAGTAACTTCCTTTTTATTAAATTTCATGCATGTATTTTTCATTACTCCTTGCAAGTACATACTGTTTTACCCCCTGCAAGAAGTCATTTTTCTCCCACCTTCAACTAACATCAATCATCCACCAGTTCTCATATGTTCCCTCACTTTAGTGGACTTTTTATATCTACTCTTCCAATACCTTTGTTAGCCCTGTTTCATTTTCAAGAGACCCCACTTTTTATTTCCTTTGGAGCAGTGAGATATTGTTTCCATCCCCTTACTTAAAGAAGTTTTATGCACTAAGATTCCTAGGCTCAGAAATTTTCAAGCACTCCTTGAAAAAATAATAATAATTCAAGAAATCGGTTATCTTTCTAATTTTTGTGTTTCCAAAATGAGCAACTATTTCCAGGGAATTATATTGGGTGTCAAGCAGAGGGTGATAATCCTGGGATGCACTAATTGTGAAAAAGGGAATTTACTTGAACTTAAAAAAGTTTTGCCGAGCACAGAAGAGCAATCCGAGGTGTAGTCTATTGGATTTGCAAGCAAGGTACTTGTGCTATCATTCCTTAACCTGAAATAGCTGCATGATTCTCCTCCGGCAAACTGATTCTGCTGTTCTGTACAAACCACGAAAGCAGATTAATTGCTAATGCCTGTAAGACCCTATCGGTTTCAAAAATGCACAGTGAAGAAACAACCGCACACACGTGGCATATCCGTGGAAGAAAGAGAAGAATTGAGTTTGTCTCATCACCTTGTTGAGATGGGCTCTCTGAGTCATGGTGTCAGCTGACCTGGAAAAATAAAAAAACTCAATATTTCCTCTGCAACTTAGATGGGACAGAGAAATCAGAACAGCTGATATTCAACAACATTTTGTTATACCTTTCATATGCTTATAGATACTGTTCCTCTCTATTGCTTGGCTTTACGCTTTGTGAGGACAGCAAAGTCATCTAGATATCATTGTAGTCTTGGTAGCACAGGCTCTAGCCAAAAGTGTTTACTAAATAAGTATGTGTTGATTGGATGGATTTGTAGTAGGCATCAATTTTTGAAAACTGTTGTGTGCCCTAATCTTTAAATAGTATGGCCGTTCTGAATTATAATGCAGTAAATATTCTAGAACTTTGTGTGAGCTCACATTTCTCATAACTGTTAATTCACTGTGACGATAAGGTAACAATATGAGTCTCACGGCTGGCATAATCACTGAGTTTGCAACTGGTGCTTGACAAATCCAATAGGGTCTTTATACAGTAGCCACCTGGGCTACTCCCCAGAAACCACGATCATAATCTTAAATGCATTGGAGTTGTCAGTCATGGCTATTGTCTACTCATGGTCACTGGCATTGTAGCCCGGGCCAGTGCCAGAATGTACCATGTCTATATCTGGCTCCAGGAAATAATCTATGGTTAAGTCTCACAGTCAAAACTATATATTAATATATCAATGCTGCCAGATTCTTTAGGCTGGAGGTAGCTATTTAATATATTAATTCGTTAGGGATCCTGTGTCAAGGTGTCATAGAGTGGGCTGCTTAAACAATGGAATTTATTTTCTCGTAGTCCTATGGGCTGGAAGTCTGAGATCAAGGTGTGGGCAGGACTGGTTCCTCCCAAGGCCTCTCTCCTTGGCTTGTAGATGCTGTCTTTTCTCTGTGTCCTCACAAGGTCATCCCTCTGTGCATGTCTGTGTCCTCAGTCCATTTCAGGCTGCTATAACAGAATGCCATAGACTGGGTGGCTTATAAACAACAGACATTTATTCTCCCACAGTTCTGGAGGCTGGAAGTTCAAGATCTAGGTGTGGGCAGGGCTGGTTCCTCTTGGGGCCTCTCTCCTTGGCTTGTAGAGGCCACCTTCTCCCTGTGTCCTCGCATGGTGGTTCCTCTGTGCATGTCTGTGTCCTCATCTCTTCTTCTTATAAGGACCCCAATCCTACTGGCTTAGGGTCCACAGTAACAACCTCATTTTATGTTAATCACCTGTCTAGAGGCCCCATCTCCAAACACAGTCACACTCTGAGGTCCTGGGGATTAATGTTTCAACGTGTGAATTTTGGAGAGGATAAAGCTCAGCCCAAAACAGCAACTATCATTTAACTCTAGGTGGATTAAACATACAGAGTCCTAATTTTCTCAGCTAACCAGAAGCCTGAAAATGGTATGACATGTTAAATAAAAGAAATATGAATGATGCCTGTTAAAGCATGGTAAAATAGATATTATTCTGGGCTATTGAGATAAATACAAGGACTATGGCAATGGGGTCTTGCAGTGGGGGAGAGAAATTGGGCTCAACTCTCAATACAGCATGGACAAGTGGAGATTTATAGCCAGGGAGCAGGGTGGGAGTCAGTGGATGGAAAATGACTAAGAGGATACACCAAGGGTGAGGGGGATTCTGGCTAAATTGACCCAATAGGATTTTAGCTGAAGTCAGGCCGGTGAAATCAGACATCACCTGGAGGAGGGAGGGGAATGAGAAGCCTGAACAGATAGGAGAGTGAAGAGTTCTTGCTAAATTGGCTTAACAGGGTTCTTGCTAAACCTGGATTTTACAAGGAAGTGCACAGGGGACCTAAGAGAAGGTTCAGGAGCATGACCACAGTTTAGTCATGCAAAGAAATTCTGTCGGTCCTGGCAGGAGATAAGAGGCTCCATGAGAATGTTTTTCTACTTCCTGTCTACACATCAGAAGGAGAGATGGAAGATAGATGGCCACACCACTCCCTGCCCCCGTGGATTCACCATGTACATTACTGGCTATACAGGTCTCACGGCCCAAGAGAAGTTGGATAAGCAAGAATAGAATTGTCAACATTGCATTGCATCTATATCAATTAATCACTTGATTCGTTTCACATTGCTGTCATAGTTTTAAGATTTCTGTTAGCTAGAAAAAATGGGCATTTAGATTTGCATAAGCAACTAACCAAATATACCTCACTAAGAAAAGAAAAATTAAGTCATTCTTGGCTAATAGCAATGTGGTTTTCTAGTATCAGCACTCCATCGAGAATCACTGGCATAATTATTCATCATTTTGACATATTTTCAAATGAGAGATATGTCAAATGTTTATCACTAAACATCATTAAATCACTGTATTTTAGAATATGTTGCTTCTATACATAGTATGTCAAGAACAAAAAATTGCAGTTTTTCATTGTGTAATATTTTTAACCAATTTTAAAATGTTTTTCTGTGATTCTGACTTCTGTTTTTGTTTTATATTGTCATTAATAATTCTATCTTTTCTGATTATACACAATTTTAGTGACATATTCTCTCTGTTGGCAACAAAAATCTTTACAGTCCTTATATGTCATTGTGGAATGTCAAAATAGTCATATTTCTCTTAATTTAAATATGAAAAGAGCATATTTTATATATATGCATAAGGCTTATATCTCCATTTTCCTGCAAGAAAATTGTATTATTCTCCTTTTAAAATGATTACTTAAACTATAAACCTTGCAATATATTTTCTCCATTCATATTACACAGAGGAATTGAGAATAATAAATATATCAATTTAATTTATAGTATATAATTCAATACGATTCAGGCTTCCAAATAGGAAAAAAAAATTGTTATTTGGCTGATTACAGTATTAGTAGTGGAAAGTTTCACAGTCACATTTCATTCTGGGCTTCAGTGCTGGATGGAGAGGGGATATGTGCTCTGAGATGCAACGATTCTATTTGAAGATGTGGAAAAAATGTGCTCTGAGGTGCAATGATTCTATTGGACTTGCTGAGTTTAAGTAACAAAAATCACTTCCCCCTTTGATTTTCTATCTCTGAAATTACTGAGAAGGATTTCCTCTGGTTTAAGGTCATACCCACTTCTATGTTCTTTTTCTCATTGTATCAAGCAATTTAACTCTAACTAAAATATCTCTGGAATTTTGACGTTTGGCATAAAATAGAGACCCATATTTGTTTTTTCCAAAGTTTGCATTTATTCAAAAAACATGTAAGACTAATGTTTCTAACACTCATTAAATACAACACCTTCATATGCAGTAAAAACTCCTATTTACCTGTGACCATTTCTGGGTTGTGTGCTGATTTCAGTGTCTTTTATTTATTTTGTCATTTAAATGAATCGAATATTGTAGCATGAGATAAGTGGTTTCCAACTGGTGGAAATTTTGTCTACCAGGGAACACTTGATAAAGTCTACAGACACTTTTTTTCTCATGGCTCAGTGTGGAAGAGGGAATAGAGCCAGGGATGTTCCCTAGTGGGCAGAGGCTAGAGGTGCTGCTAAACATCTTAACAAAGCATAGGACAGCCCCCACCACAAAGAATTATCCAGCCCCAAATGTCAACAGTATCCAGGAGGAGAAACCCTCTCTCAAAAAACTCCCTTTTTTGAAGTCAACTTTATGGAGGCATCATTTATATGTAATGGAATGAATGTATTTTGAGAATACAGTTCTAAGAGCTTTGAAAATGTGTATACCGGCTAAGGACAATGACTCACACCTGAAAACCCAGCACTTTGGGAGGCCAAGGGAGGAGGATCACTTGATCCCAGAAGTTCAAGACCAGCCTGGGCAATATGGCAAGACTCCATCTGTATAAAATTTTTTAAAAAAATCCATGCATAGTGGTGTGCACCTGTTGTACCATCTACTCAGGAAGCTAAGGTAGGAGGATTGTTTGAGCCTGGGAGTTGGAAGCCGCAATGAGCCGCGATCTCACCACTGCACTGCAGCCTGAGTGACAAAGGGAGAACCTGTTTCAATAACAATAAATAAATAAAGCAATTTTCTAATCTAGAGCCCATAGGCTGAGAAATGGCTTGATTCCTAGAAGGAGGAACTCCACAATAATAACTCAGACAGTGTGGGCTGCAAAGATCTCACTGCCCTGTTTTTTTCCAAATGGGAATTCTGGACTTCTGGATTTCTGAAGTTCAACACCAGGCTGGGCAACATAGCAAAATCTCATCAATCTCATCATCTCTACTAAAATAAATTTTTAAAATTAGCTAGTCACGGCATCATGCATCTGTAGAAAAGCAGATCCTGTCTTGAAAAAAGAAAGAAAAGAAAATGCACATGCCACAATAAACATAAATGCATAAATGTGGGTTGGTCATGGATGTGCACTGCTCAGGTACTCAGGGAAGAAAAGCTGAAACTGGTGACTGGCTCTGCCATTCTGTATTCACCACTTCTGTGCTGAGATATATACAGGGCTACAAGATACTTCAGCTGGTAATTTTCCATGGGTGCTTAAGACACCAGGTTACTTAAGACTGTATGTTTGCTGCTTGAACCCCAAAAGCTGGGTGGTGAGCCAAGGCTGTGGTGCCCAGCCTAGGAGCAGGTGTCCCTGAGAACTCAAACATCCCATAGCATATCTAGAAACATACCAAGAAAAACAGTCTCCTCACACACAGTAGGTAATGAACCAGAATATTAGTTTAAAAGCAGCTTTGAGACAGACAGCAGGGCAGATCTCTGGAGCTGTCCTGCTGCTGCCCAGGAGTCCTTCATATTTAAGTCCTAATAAATGTGTCTACTCAGCAAGCTGGAATTGTCTGAGGCATTCTTTTGTTCCTCGGCTCCTTCCAAGTTTGGAGGGAACATTCTCTGATACAGTCCTGGGTTTGTCCTGTAAAAAGCATGCAGAGAACATACCCTTCACTAAGGCAATGAGGAATGAGCTCTTGAGAGGAAGCACAGCACCCTTTGGAAGGTCCGAGTCAGCCTCCTGTGCAGGCCAGGGCTGATGGTGGCAGAGGTGGTCACAGAGCTGGGCTTATTCACATCCACAGGATGATTCTGGACTGGAAGAATTAATATTGTTAAGCTGCCCATACTGCCCCAAAAGGTAGACAGATTCAATACAATCCCTATCAAAATTCCAATGATATTTTTCACTGAACTAGGAAACAAACCCTAAAATTTGTACGGAATCACAAAAAGTCCCTAATAGCCATAGAAATTTTAAGCAAGGAAAACAAAGCTGGAGGCATCACACTTTAAGATTTCAAATTATAACTACAAAGCTAGAGTAAAATCAAAACAATATTATGCTGGTATACCAGCAGACATGCAGACCAGGGGAATATAATAAAGAGCCTAGAAATAAAGGCAAACATACACAATCAACTTTATTTTTGACAAGGCCACCAAGAACACACAATGGAGGAAAAAAGCCTCTTTGGTAAATGGTGTTTGGATATCTGGCTGTTGACATGCAAAATAGTGAAACTGGACCCTTATCTTCCACCATACACAAAGGTCAATTCAACATGGATTAAAAACTTAAACTTACAACCTGAAATCCTTAAACTAAACTTCTAGAACCAAACAGGGTAAAGTGTTTTGCTGGCCTTGACAGTGACTTTTTGGAAATCACACTGAAAGCTCAGGCAACAAAAGAAGAAATAAAGAAGTGAGACTACGTCCAAGAAAACATTCTGTAGGAATAAAAAAAAAAAAAGAAAGAAAGAAAAGAAAGGAAGGAAGGAAGGAAGGAAGGAAGGAAGGAAGGGAGGGAAAGAAAAAAGAAAGAAAAAAGAAAAAGAAAGAAAAAGAAAGAAAGAAAGAAAGAAAGAAAGAAAGAAAGAAAGAAAGAAAGAAAGGAAGAAAGGAAGGAAGGAAGGAAGGAAGGGAGAAAGAAAGAAAGAAAGAGAAAGAAAGAAAGAAAGAAAAGAAAGAAAGAAAGAAAAAGTCACCCTACAGCACAGGAGAAAATATGTGTAAACCATATATAACCATAATCCCTGACAAGGGGTTAGTATTCAAAATATATGAAGAACTCACATGACTCAATAACAAAAGACAATTAATCCAATTAAAATATGAACAAAAACTTGAATAGGCATTTCTCCATAGAAGATTTAAAAATGGCTAACGGGTATGTGAAAAGGTGCTCAACATCACTAATCAAATAATTATAAATCAAAACTTTAATGAGATATCACCTCACAAATGTTAGGATGGCCACTATGAGGAAGACAAGAGATAGCAAGTGTTACAGAGGATGCAGAAAAAAGGCAACCCTAGTAAACTGTTGGTGGGAATGTAAATTACTGCAGCCATGATAGAAAACAGCATGAAGAAAGTTCTTCAGAAATTGAAAATACAACTACTGTATAATCCAGCAATCTCACTACTGGATATATATCCAAAGGAAATAAAATTAGCATCTCAAAGCAGGATCTGAACACCCATGTTCATTTGTAGCATTATTCACAATAGCAAAGATATGAAAACAAACTGAAAGTCCATTGAGGGATGCATGGCTAAAGAAATTGTGGTAGATATACACAATAAAATATTCAGCCATTAAAAGGGAGGTTCTTTTATTTGCAACCATGTGGATGAACCTGGAGGACACTATGCTATGAGAAATAAGCTAGGCACAGAAAGACAAATACTGCATTATCTCACTTATATCTGAAATCTCAAAAAAAAAGTTAGATACATAGAAACAGAGAATAGAATTGTAGCTTTGGAAGAAAGGAAGAGATGTAGTTAAAGGATACAAAATTGCAGTTACATAGAATAAATCTAGAGATCTAATCTACAGAAGGAGGACTAGAGTTCATAATATTGTATTGTACACTGGACATTTGCAAGGGGCAGATTTTGGTGGTTTTATCATGTGCATAATATAGATAACTATGTCAGATGAAGGGTATGTTCCTTGGCTTGACTATAGTAATTATTTCACTATGTATATGTGATATGGGTTGCCTCTGTCCTCATCTAAATCTCATCTTGAATTTTAGCTCCCACAATTCCCACATGTCATGGGAGGGACCCAGTGGGAGGTAACTGAATCATGGGGGTGGGTTTTTCCATGTTGTTCTCGTGGTAATGAATGAGTCTCACAAGATCTGATGGTTTTCTAAAGGGCAGTTCCTCTGCACACACTCGCTTGCCTGCCACCAAGTAAGACGTGCCTTTGCTCCTCCTTCACCTTCCACCATGATTGTAAGGTCTCTGAGCCATGCACACCTGTGAGTCCATTAAATTCCTTTTTCTGTATAAATGACCCAGTCTCAGGTATGCCTTTATTAGCAGTGTGATAAGGATTAGGGATGTAGAAGAAGTTCGCTTACATATATGTGCGTATACATATGTGTGTGTAGGTTGTACCAAGCTGTCCCATAGGAAGGTGGTCTTCAGGAGGTGGTTTTCTAAGGCAGATACCTAGATCAACTGCCTTGAGGAATTGGAAGGAGATAGAGAACCAGAAACTGTCAAGATTGACTAAGCACTGTTTCTGGTATGAGAAAGTTAAACTTATATTCAGAATGATTGCCAAGTCAACCTAAAATCTTAAGAATTTACTCCAATTCTAGAGAAGGATGCAGTTGGCTGAAAGTGGAGCTTAATAATTGCTCCTAGAGCAGCTGTTATGTCTGATGAGAATCTCTTTGCTGAAGTAGGTTAGTAGGACTCTTGCAGCTGTCAGATTGGAAAATACCTTATTTTCTATTCTATTACAAGTCTTTACTGGTGTGTGGCCTAGGGGTTGGGAATCTCTGCCGTAAAGCATTCCACCCATCTGTTAACACTTGGATATCATGCTAATGAGCCAGACCTGGAGTCATGGTGCCATGCATGTTCTAGCAGATGGGAGTAAATCACAGGAAGCTGTAGACACTGTTAATCCTCAGCCTCCTCTACCTTCTAAAAGTATACATTACTTTGTTTGTTCCCAGCAACTAGAAATCCCAATTAGCATGAGAGGGCTATAAAACTTAATCCACTTTCGAATGATTTCCATTGCAAAATTTTATTTATTGCAGGAACTGGCAGACTTGGCAAAATAGAATTTGAAAGTATCCCATGTTTTTCAATTGGTGAATTCAGAAAAAAAAATTCAAAAAAAATTGAAAAAATATTGAAAAATTTAGGAGTCAAAAGAAAGATAACGAGGACAGACTTAGATTGCTAAAGGGGGAGTTTGAAAGCAATTTCTCTAGAGTTGTGATTTTTTTTCACTCCCATGCTCACTTTAAGATACCCTTGTGAGGATTTCAAAGAAAATTAAAATTCTACCTTTGGATAGAAGGTGACAAAGTGTCCTGCAAATGCTTTTCTCAAAAGACACTCTGCCAGCAGAAACAAGGCAAGTGACTGTAGACCAGAGATGTGCAATCATATTCAGAGATAACAGAATATTTTTCCAGTTATTCTGAATATCCAACCTGCAACAATGTTGTAAACAACACATGAAGGTCATCCAGAGCTGGGAGGAATTTGCGTGCTCAGCACTGTGGAGTCATTGAAAAGTCACATGCAACAAGATGGTGCCATGTTGTGTTGTTCACATGCTCATACAAACACACACATGAACAGAACCTACTATTTTCTTTGGAATAGACTTGAATGACAGTGTTTCAGATGCCTGTTTGCTATTATCCAGAATATCTCTTGAAGGTGTATACCCAAGAGAAATAGAAACACACACTCACATAAACATGTGTGCACAGATGTTCATAGCAGGGTTTTCTATAATAGCTAAAAAGTGAAAGCAACTCGGCTATCCATCAGTGAATCAATGGATAAACAAGTGGTCTATTCACACACTGGAAAATTATCCAACCGTAAAGGGGAATGAGTCATTGATATATGCTATAACATGTATTACAGTTAAAAACATTCTGCAAAGGCTGGGCGCGGTGGCTCACGCCTGTAATCCCAGCACTTTACGAGGTCAAGAGATCGAGACTATCCTGGTCAACATGGTGAAACCCCGTCTCTACTAAAAATACAAAAATCAGCCGGGCATGGTGGCACGTGCCTGTAGTCCCAGCTACTCGGGAGGCTGAGGCAGGAGAATTGCTTGAACCCAGGAGGCGGAGGTTGCAGTGAGCCGAGGTCGTGCATTGCACTCCAGCCTGGGTAACAAGAGCTAAACTCCGTCTCAAAGAAAAAAAAAAAAAAGAGTAATTTTACCAAAAATTTAGAGAATTTGAATCTAAAGTGTATTTATATCCTTTAATTAAAATATATTTTATATTTCTAATATTTTAGAAAAGGTCCTATACCAATTCAAATGGTTTCAGATTATTCTAAACTTGAGCTTTTTTTCTAAAAATTTTCATGTAATAATTCCACTAATATTTTTATATATTCTATATTAAGATTACAGTTCCTCATATTTTACCCACAAAATAGTTGAAATCTTTTTTTATGAATTTACATTACAAAATGGCATAATATCCTTTGCTTCCCACATTACAGGTTTTCAGAGAAGCTTAGGTTCTATTCTTGTTATGACTCTACCTTAATTTGCAGTCTTCAGGAAGCTCTAACGTTAACTCAAAATGCTATGTTGTGATGTTTACAAAGATCAAAATACATTCTTTATCCAGTTGATATTTGAATTGTTTTAATTAATACTTTCATATATATGTTAGGATTATTACCTGACATTGTACTATATATACATTATATGGCTATAGAATCTACACTAAAATTCCTAAAAATAATCTGGGTCTTGTATATACATAAATTAAAATTTAGTTAAGCTCATAACATTTAATACCTAGCTATTTGCTACTAGTGATGTAAATATGTAATTTCAAATTGAGAGATTAGTAACCATAAATGGGCAATTAATAATTATTCTCTAGTTTGCAAAAATATTGTTTTAGGTTTTAAGGTGAAAATTTTAAAATAAGGCATTGTACTCATGTTCTTAACTCAAGTGGCATCTCCTTTACGGATGGATGTATACTGTCTCTTCTATGTTTTTCTGTATTACCTTGTAAAAGTCACATCTTTTTCTAGACAATAAGTATCTGTTATATTTGCCTATTAGGTATTCATAAGCTGCCCTCCTTTTCCTGATAACATAAATTTCATTTAAGAATCCCTGATGCTCCTAATCTTTTGCTCCAGAAGTACCCTTTATTCCAGGGCAGCAGGGATAAATACATAACCTAGGCCCAGAAAATCATAGCCAAAGCATTTGTTGCAGGGATAAACAAGGTCACTGAGAGGCAAATTAGCATCATCATCTCCAGGACTTTCCCGGAAAAATGAAAAGCAATGATAGCCTATTCTGCCACATTTGCAAACTAGTATTCACAAAGTAAATACGAGGGTATTCATTTATCACTGATGGAGTAATCCTGCTATCAGAAGGAAAGACAACAAAGCTCTTGGAGAAAAAATTAAAAAAAAAAAAAGCTGAGAGATAAAGACAAATTCCTGAGGGCATGAAGCTATGCGTGAAGCTGTAACAGTTCTGGAATTTTTCAGTTAAGTCTGTAAATTCTCTCTGTGTCTCTTTCTATAGTACTCAGTTAGAGTTTGGTTTCTCTCTAACTGCAGGAGTTCTACCTCACAGATTATGTAATTATCTGGTCTCTCCTCTGTATCACCTACTATATTTTATTTTTCTTAAGAACAGAGATCATTTCTTGTTATCCATTTTATGCACAGTTCTTATCTCAATGACCAACTTAAATATTTAATAAAGAATAAATATACTAATTTTCACAGATATCTTACCATAGTTATTAAGCAAAATGATCAATAGATAATGTTGTATAATTCTCAATTCCATATATTGAATTGGCAGAAAATAAATATGATTTTTCTTCTACTCTGTCCCATGCGAAATCATTAAGAAGAATTAGAATTCAAATTAGATAAACAGTTATCAACTATAGTGTCAAACATATTAATTAGATAAGATCAGTATAGTGTTTCACACGGGATATAAAATGAAGTAGAAAGGGACAGATTTGAAACTATAGTCCTGGAAATAGCTCAACAGGCATCCTCTCATCTCTGCCATAGAAGCTCTTGCTTTTGATGATGATGTCATCAACCAGCCATTTTATGGTAGAAAAATTTTGAGTGTTATTGCTGTTTAAAGCATGTCCTTTTGGTTTTTCTTGTTTGTTTTTGTTATAAACATTTTTTATATTGTGAAAAACATATCCTCAAAATAACGCTAACAATTTTAATGTTTTGTCATATTCGTTTATATTTCATTTGTGGGTATATATTTTGGGGTCATTTTAAAGCCAGTAATAGATATATCATGATGTCTCATCCATAAATTATTTAATATGTAACTCCTAGGAATAGAGATGTTCTCTTACAAAGTTACAATGTCATTACAACAACTAAAATAATTGTCAACCATTTACAATCTAATATCCAAGCCATATTCTAATCTCTTCAGTTGTCATTAGAATGCTCTTTAGAGGTTCCTCTTTGAAATAGAGCAATGCACTGCAAATTACTGTTTTCTTTTTTTCTTTTTTATTTTTTTCTTTTCTTTATTAGAGATTAACAAGTCTTTCGTAAGTGATGTTTATATGAACAAATAGATTAGATTATCATTTCCTGAATCTTCCCCAAAATACTAGTGCCAAAAGTGACAATATTTGCTACATAGAAAATAGTATTATGATGCAAATAAGTTTTTACAGAAGAAAATCCTATACAAAACTAATAAATACTTAGAAACATAAAAAGGATGAGCAGACATGCAAGTTTAGGTAGTTGTAGAAAATATCCCAAACTTTTCAAAAATCATGCATTAATACTTCCTAAATGCTCATCACCCTTCACTGTAACTATGAGGACTCCAAATGAAATGTAGTAAGATAAGATTGACTTGAAAAAAAGAGAGATTTCACTGTAAAGAGTTTCAAGGATAGAATAAGGACACTGAACTTGAATCTGTCATTAGTGAAGGACTTTTGCACAGGGTAAAGACTTGATGGAAATAATAACTGGGTAAAAAATGAATGTAGCAGAAGAGATTGCAAAAAGAAGTGAAACACAGGCTGTTGTAGTAACCCAGGTGAAAACTGATGAGAACAGAATGTTTGCTTTTAATTTGTAGGTTTCATTTGGCCAGCAAACGCCAAGAGGCTCTTGAAACACTGAAATTAACTACACTAGGATATAGGTACTCCAAATTCTTATCCTAGATCTGTAATCAGCTGAGTGACCTTGTGTTACTCAAGAAGTAGATCTAGTCCTCAACTGAAAACAGAGGAATGAAATAGATGACAACTAAGGGACAGTTCCAAACTCCTATTAATCCCAGAATATCATCCTCCATTATACATGTGGCTGCTTGAAGTTTGCAAACGTTGCAGAAATAAAAGCATTTATTTTTAACAGAGGTTAAAAGAACTCTAGAAACAAACCATGAGAAAGTGATAACTTCAATGTAGGCTGAGTTTTCTCTTAGTATTATCTTTATAGCCACTGCATTATAAAACAACTTTGAAAAAGCAGTATCTCTTAAGATCAGAATATCTCATAAAAAATTCTATCTGGAAATTTAAGGATTGTAACTATATTATTTATAACAGGTACTTAATAATTTTTTATGTGTGCAGACTGTGATTTACTTTACAATAGTTTTAACTACTCAACTGGTAGCACTTGGATTCCTGCTATAGTCCTAGCATTCCTCAATCTCTGGCATTTCAGGTCAAATAAGAATAGAGGCCATGTATTCAACATTATGAAACATGGGAGTGAAATGAAGGAGGGAGGGAGTCATGAAGTTTAAGACTTCAAGTTCAAGTGAAGCTAGGAAAAAGGAGTGTGCAGATTACGTAGGAGATGTCACCATCCCCAAGAACATGAAGGTCATACTTTAATAGCACACATGTAAGAAATGTAGGGCTTTTCCAAGAGATATTTAAGAAATTTGGGGGCGGTATGCAGTGGCTCATGCTTCTAATCCCAGTACTTTGGAAGGCCAAGGTGGGCAGATCATTTGAGGTCAGGAGTTCAAGACTAGCCTGGCCAAAAAGATGAAACCATGTCTCTACTAAAAATTAAAAAATTAGCCAGGTGTGATGGCACATTCCTTGAATTTCAGCTACTCAGGAGGCTGAGTCAGGAGCATCATGTGAACATGGTAGGCGGAGGTTGTGGTGAGCCGAGATTGAGCCACTGCACTCCCGACTGGGCAATAAGAGCAAAACTCCATCTCAACAACAACAAAAAAAGAAATTTGGAGTCCCCTACTATGTTTTTATGAGTAAAGAATGCATAATATTGGGACAATTTTTTTGCCAAAAGCATTTTTCTTAGGTTTTAAAATCTTTTGCAAAATTAACTTGAATCTCTGCCTGACAAACATCTCCAATGAAATGTGTATAATAATTCAGTGCCAATTATGCAGACAATAAAAGTGCAAAGAGTGGGGAACATTAAAAATAGAGAATGTAGTTGTTACCTCAAGAAAACTGTAGTCTTGTTGCTCTAAACTACATGGATGAAAGTGAGCAATAGATTCTTTATTCGGTATCCTCTGGCACATTTTAGGAATAACAGGGTGTTTGTATTAACAAGAAAAATATATTTTGTTGATTTTCAACCTGATACTTTTAGGATTGCATTTACTTCCCCGTTTTCTACTAAATCTGATGCACAAGCAAATCAGTTGTTAAACATGTTCAGATTCTGTGTTAATTCCTTCAAATCAGATTCTTCTTTATCAAGTTCTTTAGTTTATTTAAGATTTAACTGGAGACTTGAAAGAATTCATGCATATCGCAAAAATGAATTACTTTTTATATTTAGGAATTGGCCTTAAACTAAGAAATGTGACCCTTAAAGGCTTAGGCTCAGAGGTCAATGGCACAAGTACCCATAGTGCTATTCTCAAGACGCACAATAATTTGGAAACAAGTGACCTATCGTCTGGTTTCTACCAATGGAGTGAAATCTAATCACTCATAGCAATTAATCTGTATCCAGACTGAATGGATCTTGGTTTGAATGGATCTTGGTTTGAACTTGACTCCCATTGTTATTCTCAGCCATGTTTAGGCTACAACATTATGGGCTATCTCAGTGTCATTTAAATATAACGCAAGCCATAAATGTGTGCCGCAAACATCAAGTTAAAGTTTATAGTAGTCATAATAAAAAAGTAAAAACAGATATTAACAATTTATTTTATTCAATATGCCCCAAATATTAACATTTCAAAATGTCATTTATATTTTTGAAATACTAAGGAATAAATTTTCCTTAATAAATCATTTTTTTTTTCCTTGATACTGAGTCTCTCACTGTCATGCAGGCTGCTGAAGTGCCATGGCACAGTTTTGGTGCAGTCTTGGCTCACTACAGCCTCCATCTCCCAGGCTCAAGTGATTCTTGTGCTTCAGTCCCCCCAAGTAGCTGGGATTACAGGCATGAGCCACCACACCGGGCTATTAATTGTATTTTTGGTAGAGATGTGGTTTTGTCAAGTTGGCTAGGCTGGTTTTGAACTCCTGGCCTCAAGCAATCTGCCTGCCTTGGCCTCCCAAAGTACTAGGATTACAGATGTGAGTCACTGTGCCCGGCCTACTTACAAAGTCTTCGATATGTGATATTCATTTTATATTTATAGCACATCTCTATTGAAGTAGCCACATTTCACTACTCAATAGCCATGTGTAGCTAGTGGCTACCAGTTCAGACAATGAAGTTTTAGAATGTTACATTTTCAAATGTTTTAAACGGTCGAAGCACAGCAGCATGAGTTTGAAGATTATTGAAAATGTGCTTTGATTGTAATGGTACAACTAAAAAGTGGCATTCTGGAAGCTCAGAATAGATTTCGCTGAAATATGCCAGATTTCTCGATATTTATTAGTATAATCCCTGTAAAAGTTATCTATTTATTTATTTATTTATTTTAGAGATGTAGTGTTGCTCTGTCCTCCAGGCTGGAGTGCAGTGCTCTGATCATAGCTCACAGCAGCCTCAGACTTCCAGGATCAAGTGATACTCCCACTTCAGTCTTCTGAGTAGCTGGGACTACAGGAGCACTCCACTACACCTGGCCTACTAACAAAATTTTTAAAAAATGCTTAAGTTGCTCTCAGTTTTAAATTATTTACTGAGAATTACAAAATAAGAAAGACTACATGCTTTTAAACATTGGCTTTTCTAGATGAAAACCCATGCTTCTCATGAAATTCTTATTATTCAAATGTGAAATTATCCAATGTGAAATTCTTTTCATATGCTTTCTAATTATTCCAAATACATGATAGTGGAAATGGAAAATGAGTAAATCATATCAACTTAGGGTGAAGGTAACAATTCAAATTACTTACGTAATTGATTAAAACAATATTCCAATATCAGAATTCCCTGAGTTGATCATTTTTATCCTGCCACTAGAGTTTTAAAATTTGGACTATCACTTATTTTGAGGCAAGTAAATATATATGCAACATAAATATATATGTATGTATATATACATACACATAAAAATTGTATTTTTAACCATTTTTAAGTATACAGTTATGTGGCATTAAGTATATTCACATTATCGTGCAACCATCAGCACTATGTATCTCTAGAACATTTTTATTTTCCCCAACTGAAATCTCTTTATTCATCGAACCAACTCCCTCTCTCCCACTCCTCCTCAGCCGTGTGAATTTGACTACTCTAGGTCTCTCGTGTATGTGGAATCAAACATTTGTATTTTTGAGGACTGGCTTGTTTCATTTAGCATAGTGTCGTCAAGCTTCATTCATGTTGTAGCATGTGTCTAAATTTCCTTCTTTTTTAAGGTTAATATTTCTTTATATCGATGAGCCACATTTTGTTTATCAAGTCATGCATCTATGGTTGCTTTTGGACTTTTTGGTTCTTATGAATAATGCTGCTTTGAACATCATTTGCAAATACCTATTTGGGGCACAGTTATTTTTCATGCTTTTCTCATTAAAATGGTATTGAAGTGATTTTTTTCACTTTAGAATGAAACAAAATAAAGTCTTTTTTCTGTTCATGTTGATAGTATTTATAGTCCTTCCTAATAGAACAGACATATTCACTCACATGGACATTTTAATTCTTTTCTGTCCCTTATTTTAATTCTGATTCCACTATATTTTTCTAAAGTCATTCTTCAATATTAAATCATTTCACCTGTAGAAATATTAGCATATTGAATTCTGAAAATTAAAAATGTCTATAGAATAGTGTAAGCTACAGCTCCCAGGGTCCCAGATAAATTACCCCAGATTCACATTTTCTGGTGGAATTTATCTTGTCAAATATCCCAGGCTTCAATCTTTCAACCCTCTTCACTCTATTAATTCTCTCTTAGCTCCCACACGTGAACTATTTTTGGTATTAAAAACTCATTTTTAAAGCAATACAATTTCAACAACTAAAATACCATGTGTGCTTGATAAGGATAAATGTAGCCCTATGAAACTGCACCTTAGCAAGTGAAACTGCACCTTAGCAAGTTTGTGCCTCCCCGATCTCCAATTCCCTTTATCTCCAATCCACGACTCACTTTCCATTGTGATTTCTTCCCCTCTAGTAAACACGACTTTGAGGACAGATGATCCAAACCAAGGAAAAAAAATAAGTGCAGTGAAGCAACAAATATGATCTAAAAATAGGAGAACAAAGCTCGTAAAACCCTGAGAAAAAGTAGACTATTCTCTAACTTTTTCAATGCCAAATTTGGAAAGTTCAAAGATGTGTGAGAAGCATTCAGTCATTTTATTAATAACCAGAACTATTCGAAGGACCTTCACTGCTGGAATTTCTATTATTTGTAAGTCTTAGAAGAAAGGAATAGATACATAGATAAGCAGTTGTAAATAATGCAACTTTTAATTTTTGCTTCAAGTTCAATAAACAAACTACTCTCCTATTTAGTATACCTATGAAGCAAATTTATCCAACTTTTCCCAATCAGGATTGCTCTTGGGAATGTCAAGCAACCACATAAATGAGCAGCAATGAGTGAGATAACATGGATACAAATTAATCTGTGGCGTAACATTCAGGCTGGCAGGGTGTGCCCGACAGCCACCCGAATTGATAACTGTGGAGCCCTTTAGCAGCCAACAGATATTTTCTACCCAAAGAACATTTCTCTCCTCTTTCTTGTCTAACTTCTTTGCTTCACCTTGTATTACCTCTGTCTCTTATAGATTGTATATAGCTGGATGCTAATTTTAACTCAAAATGAAACTATATACCATTTAATAGAAAAATAACATCTATTATAATAACTTACTCCCATCATCTTGTTTTATACTTTTAAGCTTTTTTGTTTTATATCTTTTGTGATATATAATGTTTTCTTTCATTGCATCTTTTATGCTAGTAATTTTTTAAAATCCTTCATTAACTTCAGTAGTTATGACCCATTCGTTACATTATTTACACATTTTTGTTGTTATCTGAGAACTAAGAACTAAAATTGTTTACTTGTGTTTCTGTATTATGTGTTTGCTTTTGATGAACAATTTTGAAAATTTCTATTCTATCATCATATTTTAAACAAATATTTACAATTCATTCTATTTATATTTAATTTTAGTAATTGCTATTAATCTTTATATGCCATATATTTTCCCAGTTCTGTATATTAGTTAATTTTCTAGTCGTTGGAAGACTATAGTGAACATTACAATTGATTCCTCAGTATTTATTGCACCCAGATGGGTAATCCAAGCCAGTGAGAGCCTGGCTCAGGGATGGTGAGTGACCCAATTCTATTTAATGAAATATAAGGGGGTATCTTTAAGAGAGCTTCTAGAGAAAGTGTCTTCTCTCCTAAGACATAACCACAAGAAAAGCTGCCTCTTTTCCTTCTCTGGACATTGGCTGTGACTGTCACAAGCCTTTATTAACAGACGGAGGTCAAGCCAGTACCAAGAACAGAAAAGGACAGTGATGGAAAAAACTGGGAATTTTAAAATAATAACACTGAGCTATTTTTTTTTTTTTTTTTTTTTTTTTTGGGAGACAGAGTCTCACTCCATCACCAGGCGCCAGGCTGGAGTGCAGTGGCGTGACCTCGGCTCACTGCAACCTCCGCCGTCCGGGTTCAAGCAATTCTCCCGCCTCAGCCTCGCCCACCTAATTTTTTTTGTATTTTTAGTAGAGACGGGGTTTCACCATGCTAACCAGGATGGTCTCAATCTCTTGACCTCGTGATCCGCCCGCCTTGGCCTCCCAAATGCTGGGATTACAGGCGTGGGCCACCGCGCCCGGCCTAACACTGAGCTATTTTTATCAGGCCTAGAGCCCACATTACCTCTCTCTTTTTGTATGAAGAAACACATACATATGTGTTATAGCCACTTAAGGGTCAGAATTTTTGTTACTGTGGCTGAAAACATTCTCTACAATAAGAATTTTTAAATTAATTTTTTATTAAAAATGAGTAATTTTCAATATCAAAAGACCTTATATAAATGTTCAGGTATCAGTCTCTGTTACATTCATTTATGAATGGAAATGTGATTGAGCTAAGAATTTCAGTCATTTTCCACTCAACATTCAACCGACAAACTTTATTTTTCTCTGAAAATTGGGTGTGAAGAGGTAAAGTATGAAATCTGACCAAATATTCTTCCTTTAAATTACTTGCTTACGGTACTTGTAAATGTTTTCTTTATCCTTCAAATTTTAAAATGTTATAAACATACTCTCTGTAATTTTATTCAATTAACCCTTTGATCCACAAAGTTATGCTCTTCTTCAGCTCAGAAAAGTTTTATTCTAATACATAACTAATTCATATTTGTGATCTATTCCTTTTGCACATTTATTCTGGCATTTTAATTACAGCATTTTATACTTTCTCTAACCTCCACATTTCTTTTCTCTAAGTTAATCCTTTCCCCATCATTCTACATTATTACACATGAAATATTATAAATTATGAATAAATGCAGAGGGGTATAAACAGAAAATGGATTGACACAGATAGTAAGAAAACATGTTCTGCTTTGTTTGTTTTTTGTTCGTTTGTTTGTTTTGAGATGTAGTCTAGCTCTGTAGCCCAGGCTGGAGTGCAGTGGTGAGATCTCAGCTCACTGCAACCTCAGCCTCCCAGGACCCAATTCAAGAAATCCTCCTACCTCAGCCTCCCAAGTAGCTGGGATTACAGGCACAAGCCACCATGCCCCGCTAATTTTTGTATTTTTTTTTAGTAGAGATGGGGTTTCACCATGTTGGCCAGTCTGGTCTTAAATTCTTGACCTCATGATCCGCTCACCTCAGCCTCCCAAAGTATTGGAATTACAGGTGTGAGCCACCTCGCCCAGCCTGTTTTTTAATGTTTATTGAAGTCTCCTTGTTTTCATATTTATTGTGCCTGCTTATCTGTGACTGCTGATTGTCACTATTCACTGTGGAACAAGTATCAAATGTCAGCAATCTCACTTGTAGGTATAAAGACTGCATAAGGGCATCTCATTCACAGACCCTGACACAGAAAATGTGTCTCCAGCTCATCCTGTCTTGCCCATCCTAAGTTAGTAGAGTCCTTGCTCTCGGGTCCCCTTGCAGCAGGCTTCCATGTTGATTATGGAACTCACAGAATAGCTCAAGTCTGGATATCTATTGGCAAATCCATTTAATCTATGGGGGACTCACACATCCCTGCCATGCCAAAAGATGAGATACAGCTTACCTCATTTCTGGCCTCTGTTTTTGCAGCTGTTCATTCCACATGATTATTTCTTCTCTTGCTTACATAGGTGCTAGGGCACAT
The DNA here is from genome assembly GCA_963575295.1 of Alouatta caraya. NCBI lineage: Eukaryota > Metazoa > Chordata > Mammalia > Primates > Atelidae > Alouatta > Alouatta caraya. The sequence continues at coordinate 26,853 of CAUYUD010116654.1, read as the reverse complement.
TACCAAAGACTAAGTGGACATCTGACAAAGAGTTATGTGCCTTGTTCTCTTCCAGCCATCCTAATCTCTAGGAATGGTTCTCTTGGAGACCGCATAGCCTTGCTTAAGTGTTGGGGATGGAGAACTTCAAACCACAGAATTACCCACTAAGCAGGCTCAGAACTTCCTCTTCTTCCCTTTGGTGGTTTCCTTATTCAACAGCAGCACAAAAAAAGGTCATAAGGAGGTCACAGACTGCATACAATCATGAAAAGAACACACTGCTGGAAACACATTGCGGGAAAGCATTCCCTGGACCAGATTTGCTGGGCACCAGGGGATGGATAAAATATAACTGCTCAGGTGAAACTGAAGGAAGAATATACAGCTTTTAAATGTAAATGGCTCACGTTGCAAGCTGTTATAATATTAGATATGGCTATATTTTATCTCTGTAGAGAGTTACCACAAAGTCCTATTATTTTACTAAAAATAATCTCAGGTGGGTACAGTGGCTCATGCCTGTAATCCCAACACTTTGGGAGGTGGAGGTGGGCAGATCACTTGAGGTCAGGAGTTCAAGGCCAGCCTGGCCAACATGGTGAAACCCCATCGCTACTAATAAAAATACAAAAATTAGCTAGGCATGGTGTTGTGCACCTGTAGTTCCAGCTACTCAGGAGGCCTAGGCAGGAGAATCTCTTGAACCCAGGTTGCAGTGAGCCAAGATCATGCCATTGCACTGCAACCTGGGTGACAAAAAAAAAAAGGAAAGAAAATAAATAATCTTTATGTTCCTTTTCATTCTCCAACCAGACTGCCAATTTGCTGTGTGTTTTTATCAACTCTTATCCATGTTGAATTCTGGAAGTTATTGAAACAATCCTTGATCATTGTTTTTAGTGTCTAGTTGTTAGATAAAAGGATTTGTGGCTATTCATCAGAATAGCAGGTGAATCAAGAGTACGGATTACGGAATTGGACTAGATTCACATTTCTGACTGCATGTTATAACTGTGCCACCTCTCTAAATCTTAATTTTCTTGGTTGAAAAAAATAGTGAAGCAATACTATCTCATATGTTTGATGTAAAGACGAAATTAGATGATGGAGCAAAGGATTTAGTATGATATTTTACATATGGATGAATTTAATTATTCCAGTAGGATGGTATCTACATTCTGTCAATACTTTGTAATAGCTAAAAGAAAACCACCTGTGAACTAATACATGCTGATAATAACAATGACTTCCTTAAGGTACCCAACATGCTTATGTAATGTTATTCCGGGGTGAACTGGTGACTTTGTGTTCTCTTCCGCTAGTGGGACCCACTAACATAAACACTTGCAGATTATTAACACAGTTTTCTGTATGTAAGCTGTTTCTTTTCATAATACACACTAATATTTTGTCTTTTTATTTTTCTATTTTCAAATCCCTTCTAAAGCTCAGATCCAGTTCCAATTTTTGAGATTTCAAGAAATAGCTAAGGGCTAATAGTTTCTTGAAGTCCATCTCCAGATTACCTAGATTAGATGATCATCTGCCTCAGGAATCTTGACTTTCACTTCTGATAAAATATTCACTTTTTGAACTTTCACTTCTGATAATCTTGACTTTCACTTCTGTGGTATGGTAGTTCCTACCACATGCACATATCTAACTACATGTTGTTGAGATATTTCCATTATTTCTTCCACTGAGAGTGCACCTCATATAGTCTGATAAATGTTGTAAACTTTTAATTTGTCAATCATAATACATATGTAGTTACACCAGAATAAGAGTTGATTGGCAAGTGTCTAGGCTAAAAATTCGGTTTTAGTCTGAAAACAACAAACAAAAAGACGAAATCTAGTCAGACATTATTAAAAAAAAAAAAAATCAAACAAAACCAAATAGAAATAAAACCATAAAAGCTTCTAAAGTATTAATGATGATAAAAAACAATCAGAATGGTAAAAGAGTAATTTAAAAATAAAGTAAACATTGGGTTTTGATTTGTAAGTTTTTAAAAATTTTTCTCTTTTTTGAGGTATTTCATATCTATGCTTCTACAGTAATGTACTTATTTTTAGAATTTGAATAAGAGTTAGGTCTTTTAATTAACATACATTTTTCCTTCTTGCTAGGGAAATGCATGTTTTCATCTAAAATAAGCACAAATGACACAATGTTTAGATTATATTGTCAAAACCAATTGTCTACTTAGTGTCTATTTCCATATCCCTGCCATAGATATTGACAATAATGATATAGTGTAAAGTGAAGTCTATTTTTAAACACTTCCTATTGAAACATCATAAAGCAAATGTACATGTGCATATAGAAGCACACAAATTATGGCAGGATGCTGACAGCAAGAATCAATTCTGGTGACAAAAAAAGTCAGTGGGTGTTTCATGTATCTGCCAAGCCTAATTCTGACTTTCTCTACTAGGCGCTAATATAAGAGACAGCAACTCAGATACCAACTGGGAAAAACTCCAGATTTTCTCTTAGGTACACAAATTATGACTTCTGCTAGGAAACTGTGATAATAGCAATATTCCAGAAGATTAGAATGTGAATTCTTAAGAGCCTTAAACCTCTATATGCTCACTGAAGGGGGCCCCTTAACAACTAAGGCACATTTATTTCAAAAACATCAAGGGAAACAAGGCCATTGAATCATCCTCCTACAAGTGACTATTGACAGTAGTTTAAAGGTATTTCCCAGAAATATAAATAAAGTAACTAAATCAAGGGAGGCCCTATTTCTATTCTTCATTAAATCAGATACTTAAATCCACCCACTCTAACGCAAGCAGTTCTAGAATCTTGAACCAGCAGGCTCTGATGGTAATGCCAGCCTGCAAACATAAAGGATGAGCGATAAATAGGCAGGCTGAGTGGCACACTGTGTTCCCAAGTGGTAAAGAGGAATAGCGCATTATACTTCTGCAGGTACCCTTTCCCTTTTGCCTCCCACCTTGTTTCCACGGTATCCAAAAATTGGGTAAAACTCTGAGTAGAGGACATGAATAAAGGAACTATAGAACAGCTACAACATAATGAAAACAGAAATACAAGCAATGGCTGTTTGGAAAAGAAAAAGAACTGAAGAATACAATCACCACCAGTAAGATTAGTTCATCAGTCAGGATTCTAAATTCAACTTTTTGCTGTGAAATGGAAGTTTTCTAGTGAGGAGAAGGGAATAAGGATAAAGACAACGATATGTTAATTGCAGTTGAATCTACATTTGGACTACTGTATGTTCAAAATTCTATGTATTAGAGGTGGTAGGATTTGAGGAAGAGTGTGGGAGTCGCTCCAGCGTAGAGACTCCCAAGAGTGTCTCCGCCATAATGGAGTTTGACCCCAGAAGCATTTTCCCCCACCTGGAGGCAGTCGAGCTATGGGAAAGCAGGAACTAAGGATGAGGAATCGTGTAAAAGGGCTATTTTGAACTTCTAGGCACTTATACAATGGCCTGGTGATGGCTCTGTGGTTTTACTAAGACATTGTGTTTTGTCTAGGTTCCTGCTTTGGACTAGTTTTGTGACTCTGTTTATCAAGTACTACTTGAACCCTGTTATTATTCATGTGATTCTTTAAGATTACTGTTCCTGGAATTTATGGTGGGCCTGAATTTTAAAGACTTCAGTACTGTTCTCTTTTAACTTGTATCTTATCTACTTTGCCAGATTTTGTAACCTTCTGTTCCCTTTAATGTTTTAACTGAAACATTGTGGACAGACGTCAGTGTCTGAAAGCTGACAGTATATATTGGGACCCTATGCACAAATAAAATTGCTGTTTAGGCATTGCTGTTTAGGCAATGCCTATTCAGACCTCCAGACCCTGCTTCTCTGTCTACTTTCTTTTCTGCGCACTCTCTCTTCCAGGTATTGGGACCCTCTCGCTGGCCGAGAGCTCCCTGGCATTAATGCCGCCGCCGACAGAAGAGAGAAATAAAAAGATACGAGAGGATGGTGTTATGTGGAATAACCAAGACTTAAAGTCAGATTTAAGTGTCTACTACACAAATAGGCATAGCGCTGCAATTTAAAAATAAATGTGATAACAGAGATTTAATTACTGACCATGGAACTGAATGTATCAAATCTTTAGGCTATTTGCTCTCTCCTTTACACAAGTCCTGTGTCCACCTTCCACTTCCTCCTGGTTTCCTCTTAATCTATGCCCCGTCATTTCCAGGTGTCAATTATTCATTATCTTCTCATATTCTATTTCTTCTTTCCACTTTCTTCCATTCATCTAATTTATGGAGTACCTAACATGCATAATTCTGGTGGATGGATAAATGGGACATGGGGGCCCCTGCATTCAAGTTATATTTTTTCTTTCTGGATAACTAAATAATTTCCTAAATGAACAGCAATAGTGAGTAATGCTAATAGTAATTGCTGGTGGGGTGTGGTGGCTCATGCCTATAATCCCAGCAGTTTGGGAGGCAGAAGTGGGTGATCCCCTGAACCCAGAAGTTCAGGACCAGCTTGGGCGACAAAGGGAAACCCCATCTCTACCAAAAAATACAAAAAAAAAAAAAAATTGGCCATGCATGGTGGCCCATGCCTGTGGTCCCAGCCACTTGGGAGGCTGAGGTGGGAGGATTGCTTGAGTCCGGGAGGCAGAGGTTGCAGTGAGTTGTGACTGAACCATTGCACTTCAGCATGGATGACAGAGTGAGACACAATCTTAAAGAAGTAAAAATAAAATAATAATCATAATTGCTAGTACTACATCCCTGTGACATACTTATGATACTATAATTACCCACATTTTATGGATGTAAAAACTGAGACACAAAGTAACTGAGACATAGAGATGAAGTTGTATGGTTTGCAGAGTTAAAATGTAAACCTAGGCAGTTAAATACCAAGCCCATGTTCTTAACAGTTACACCATATATCTTTAAAAATCATAAAAATAGTATATGAAGTAAACACACTATGTTAAATATTAAAACTAAAGGAAAGGTCAAATAAATGGCACAGGCAAAAATGCAACAAATTCCAGAGACCAAGATTAGAATAGGTATAAATACTCAGAGAGGTTTTTCAACAGCCACACTCCATCCAACAAACACACAATCCATATCATGTTTTGGGTTCTTTTAGGGAGAGAGATTTTTTGAAAAAAAGAGAAAGTAAAGAGAAGAGAGGTAGAAATTACCATTTTTTTTCTCTCTCTTTTAATACTGGCCTGATGCTAGCTCACTGTAGTAGGAATCACCTGTAATAGGAATTATCTATCTGATGATGCTTTATGGCTTTAAGCCATGCTTGATCACCTTTTATATAAATAATATAAATTCTAGATAAACTTTAAAAATCTTCTAAAACAAATTTAAATTTATGTTTTTTAAAAACACCGTTTAGAAAAATACTACTTCTGGCCAGGCGTAGTGGCTCACACCTGTAATCCCAGAACTTTAGGAGGCCAAGACTAGTGGATCACAAGGTCAGGAGATGGAGACCAGCCTGACCAACATGGTGAAACCTGGTTTCTACTAAAAATACAAAAATTAGCTGGGTGTGGTGGTGGATGCCTATAATCCTAGGTACTCAGGAGGCTGAGGCAGAACAATCGCTTGAACCCGGGAGGCAGGTTGAGCCAAGATGGAACCACTGCACTCCAGCCTGAAAGAGTGAGACTTTGCCTCAAAAAAAAAAAAAGAAAAGAAAAGAAAAGAAAATACTACTTGTTTATTATAATAATATCTAGGCAATCTTGTATTAAATAAGCTTGCTATTTAGTGATGTTTCTTTCCTCATTTTTCAAATTGCTTGTGCCATAGTGTATTGTTAAAACTATAGTATGGTGTGCCAAAAGCTAAAATCCTTTACAAACCTTGGCAATGATATTCTGCAGTGCCTCTTATTATAGTGCATGCAACAATTTTCTTGGGTTGGGCATTTTAAAACATTTCAAATCATTTTAAACTGCACATATAATCAGGAAATTGTGTTTTACCATCTATGGTTTCCAATTAAAGTTTTGCATTAGCTAAGCTTTTTGAAAACTTCAAACTATTTCAAAAAGAAAACTACAAGAAAACAGCAAATGCTCAGAATATCATTGGATGGATAGTTGCAGAATGTTTCATGTGAGTGTGTTGTATATGAAATGTTATAGAGGATAATGTTCCTTCCTTGACATGACCATTCTGTTGGGTTTAAGGCAAGAAACTCTACCTATGTTAACCCAAAATTAACATAGTAAGTTATCTCAGAGACAGAACTTTGAAAAATTCCAGAGCACAAGGTGGCTCTGTAATTAATACAAGCTGGGCCCAGAGAACTGCACTGTGTCCACAGAAGACTTTTTGGGCCAAATTTCATAGATATCATCTTAGACCAAGGCTCTTTAGAAACAACTCAGGTACTCACAGCAAACATAACTGAGTTGTCTGTCCTCTCTAGGAACATGTTTCACCAGATTCCAGAAAGGTCTACGCTCCTACCCATAATCACTTAATTACTTAGAGATAAAAAAGGTCTATTCACATTTAAGTCAATAACATACCTTTGACTAAAAAGAGCAAAATCCTAAAGTTAGAAAAAGTTTATTTTTGTATCAAAGCATCACTTATCGCCTAACACGTTTCTTTCTATGTATGAAGACTATAGCTATTTCTTCTATTTATCCTAAGTGTCACTGATTCATTTGACCCATACTTATTGAGTGCCCATTGTATATTAAACACTATGTTTATACATTGGATACATATTTGTGAATAAGTAAACTATCCTCAGAAACTAAAGATGACGAAGACAAATAATTTAAATAGGAAATACACAAATCCAATCACATTATCTGTGTTAAAGAAAATGAACAGGGAATAGATGTAGATAACACCAGGGAGGAGGAACTTCAACTGGCCAGGAGAGGTCTCATGGAGGGGTTGGCATTTCAGCCGAAAACTGAAAGGTGAAAAGGAAGACTGGGAAAAATAAAAAATATGTTCAGAAAAAGGGAGCAGAATATGACAAGCCTAGTGTGGCTGATCATAGAAGGCAAAAAAGTGTGGTTGTCAGATGGGTTTGAAAGGTGGGCCAGAAAACGTCCATATACGTCTTACAGGGCATAATAAGGATTTTGAATATTGTTTCATGTACAACAGGACATCAAGGTTTTAGGCAGGGGAATGACATAGTTGGATTTTTATTTTTCCAGGATTTCACTGGCCTCTCTGTGGAGGATATATTGGAGAGGGACATGGAGAAGATACAGGAACATCAAGGAGGAGGATGCTGTGGTAGTTCAAGAACAAGTGGTGACTGAGCTCACCGTGGGAACAGCATAAATTAAGAGAAATGGTGAAATTATTTTAGAGAGTTGACCTGCTGGTAGTTGGTATGTTGAGAGCAAGGACAAGTCATCTTGGACGCATTAAGGATGAGTCACAACTTTATTTTCCCTCAAAGTTATGGAATGATGGTAGCACAAATTAAAAATGCAGTAGCCTAAGGGATAGACAGAGATGTATTTAATTTTCAGCTTATTTTAATGGGGCATAAAGGGAATAAATAATTCATTTTTAACTGCTAAATGTATAATTCCAGTGAGTCATCCAATTGAAGATGTCCATTAGATGGCTGTTTATTCAAACCTGAAATTTAGAGGAGAGGATTGGGTTAGAAATACACATTTGGAAGTCATTGTCACATATGTGATATTTAAAGCTTTGGAACAGATGATCACAGAGGAAATGAAAGTTAAGTTTTAAAAGGGAACACAATCCAGGAACCAGCGAAGATTTAGAGGTCAGGTTTAAAAGGAAGCCTCTAAAAAGGAGAATGAAAAGGATGATCCAGAGGTGCGGTAAGAAAGAGGAAATTATGGATCTAGAAGCAAGACAGATGAGTGTTTTGGGCAGAAATGATTGGTTACTAAGTCAAATAAGTCAAATAATTTTAAGAGCTCGGGTAATGAAGTAAAAATTATTGACAATTATAACCCTAGCCTTAATAGTTTCAGAGATTGTTAAGAACAAAAGCCAGACAGTTAAGTAAAACAGGAAGTAGATATGTTTGGTCAAGCTGTTATATGACAGGCTATTCTACAGTATATTTGGAGGTTGACAGAATCATAGAGAAAATAAGAATCATAGGTGAGGGGCTACAGAATAGAGGAAGCTCTTGAAACCAATAAACTTGAGAGCTAGTGAGTTGATGGAAGGTTACGTATTAACTAGAAAATCACAGGTTAAGGTGTTAGTTTCTACCACAACTGTTCTAACAAACACAAAATTGCCAGTTAAAGAACTGAACTTCTGATTATGACAATCTATTTCTAAGGACTTTGTTTTCACATCTCAGAAATGGGAGATGTCTTCAAACATATTTTTCTACTTAATACCTTAAGTATAATTGGATGATTCAATCCATTTGCAGCTGAATTTACTAAGGATTTAATACAATATACATATTTTATTGTAAATAATACTTTTTAAAATTTAAGAATTACATATATGTCTAATTATCTCATTTCACACAATTACAAAGAATCTAAGATATCTTTCTATGTTAAAAGAAAATTAAGTAAAAACTATTCAAAATTTGTAAAGAAGCAGTGAGATTTCTATATCAACTAAATTAGGTAGGGTATAAAATTAGGCACATTAATGGATAGAGAATTGAAATATGCAGATTTGCTACAACATATAATTATTGATTTTAAGTCCTATTTCTGTTTAATTACAATATTTTATTTATAAAACCAGTAGATTAAAAATATTTTCTCAATTTTAAAATTTGATCTCTGTGGTAAGACTAAATATAGTATGTTTTTGCTGTGTTAGAAATTAGCCTTTGGAAAAATAACAAAGTTATTACAGTATAATGTTCAAGGTAAAAATTACTAAGACATAGAGAATTTTATATTTTTTGCTAATTTCAACTGAGAGAACTGTTTGGGAAAACTAAGAGAACTAATTGAAAGAGTTGACTATCCATGCTTTAAAATGTCAGAATTTAAAAAGTATCTCTGCACTAAAGACATCATTATTTTTGACACTGGGAAAAAGAAAAAAACAATGTTTAAAATTTGTTAACCCAGAGCAAACTCCCACCAAAACAATAGCAATTAAAAATAAATAAATAAATAAAACTAAGATTGACAATAATTATAGAGGACAGTGAGGCTAAGGGTATTAAATTTTTCCCCGCTCCTCCATATACTGCAGGTTACCTAAAAGGAATTTATATAGCTTTTAAAAACAAAATGTAATTTCATCCGTTGCCCTTGTTTACTAATCTATATTAACATAACCTGTATCACCACTGATTTTTCTTTGAGCTCTATGTATTCATCTGTGCTGCTAATAAAGGTGTACCTGAGACTGGGTAACTTATAAAAGAAAGAAGTTTAGTTGACTCACAGTTCCACGTGCCTGGGGAGGCCCCACGATCATGGCAGAAGGTGAATGAGGGTCAAAGTGAAGTCTTATAAGGTAGCAGGCAAGAGAGCTTATGTAGAGGAACTCCCTTTATAAAACTATGGGATCTCATGAGACTTATTCACTATCATGGGAAAAAGCACAGGAAAGACCCATCCCCGTAATTCATTTACCTCTCACCAGGTCCCTCCCACAACACATGGGGTTTATGGCAGCTACAATTCAAGATGAGATTTGGGTGGAGACACAGACAAACCATATCGCTCTATAACCTTATTCTCCTCATGGTTTTTTTTTTCTTTTCTCTTTAAACAGTTATTGAAACACTAAGTGTGCATGTTAAAAAATATACTAATTTTGTTTTTGCCTTTTACTTGTTTTGTTCTGTCTGGCTTCAAAATTGGATAAGGACATAGAAGAGATGAGACAGAAAAAATAGGAGAGAAATAGAAATAAGTGAGAAGACAGACTGAGCAAAAGAGAAAGTGGGAGATAAATCAAATTTAGATATTTTGTGAAATGAAATTACCAAGTTATTTTTATTCCTAATCAGGATTCAGAAAGTGACATTATATAATACAGTTGAAAAAAATCATCAAGATCCTCAAAAATGTCTTTATTAGCCTAGACTTAAAGAAATATTGGTAAAGATTTGCTTTGTCACTACATGTCACATGTTTTCTGAGCTCTGATGCAAGGTGTATTACATGAGAAATTAGAGAATATGTTGTTTACGTACATTTACCCTCTTAAAATTTATTAAATTGACCTAGTCTTTGTCTTTCAAGATCATAGTATATGAAGTTATATGAAAGATCATTTAAAGGTCTATTTTTATTCACTACAATATTACATAATTTTAAATTTTTTGATTATCATAAGAACATCATCTATCCCATATTAACCAGTCCCAAGAAAAATAGCTGATTTGCTGGACATATAAACGGAAGGCAAACTAATATGTACATAGATCCATATCCATATATTTTTCTCATATGTATATATATCACATGTACTAGGTAAGCAGAGACATATAGAGCATTAAGTTGTCAACACTGTTGTTCTGTATGTGTTACTGAGTAGTGTGAAATGTCTGGCAATAGGCTTGAACTGAGAAGCTTCCCTCCAGAGCAGGGCTGTGTTCTCGATCCCAGACTTTTTGGCACTAGGGACCAGTTTCATGGAAGACAGTTTTTCCGTGGACCAGGGACTGGGGAAATGGATTCAGGATAACTCAAGCGCTTTACATTTATTGTGCACCGTATTTCTATTGTTATTTCATTGTGGTATATAACGAAATAACTATACAACTCACCACAGTATAGAATCAGTGGGAGCCCTGAGCTTGTGTTCCTGCATCTGGAGGATGCCATGTGGGGATAATGGGAGACAGTGGCAGACCATCAGGTATTATATTCTCACAGAGACAGCACAGTCCAGTCCCTTGCATGCAGAGTTCACAATAGGGTTTGTACTCCTATGAAAATCTAATGCCACCCCTGATCTGGCAGGAGGCAAGGCTCGCGTGATAATGCAAGCAATGGTGAGTGGCTGTAAATACAGATGAAACTTCACTGTCTCACCTGCCCCTCACCTCCTGCTGTGCAGCCTGGTTCCTAACCCGCCATGGTACCAGTACAGGTCAGTGGCTGGGGAGTTGGAGACCCCTGTTTTAGATCAACTAAGCTCTCCATAAACACATTGGAAAAGGTTCACAATTTAAACAAATGATCCAGGCAGTTTTTCCTTTCCTTAGAATTAACTCTCCACACAGAACAAAATTATAAGCGAGCTCTTATCTCCGTATGGTATCAACAAATACAAACTATTAGGAGGATTGAAGGAACACAAACACGAAGGTTCCTTGGGCTTTCTGACTAATTTTTGTCATTTTTGTCAATTGCATTAACTCTTCAGAGTTCCCTTTGCCGGCTTATTGGATTATAACTTCAGCATTTCTCCTTACTGCTTCTGCCTAAGGCAGCCTATTTGATTCTGCCTACATTGCTCTGGGGCTTGCACAAAATAGCAGTGTTAAACTTGCAGCGAAAGGGAGCCAAGCCTTTAAGTGCTTACTCAAATGACTTGGCTGACTTCATCATCCTTCTTCCTACTAACGCCTGGAAATGGATTCTGCCTGGGAGAAACAGATCCTTTTCCTTGTGGAAGCTTCTGCCTATAACTTCTAATTATTTTGTGAGACTCTTGATGCTTTCAAAATTACTCCGTATTTTCTGTCAATCAGAACTATCTCAAAACTCTCTTAAAGGAAACACTTTGATAAGTATCCTTTCTTGGCCCAGTTGATTCTAGGAAATACCATACTTTATATTTTGTCTTCTTAGTCATAGCAAACATTTTATCTTTTAAGAATAATTTGAACTTATAGCAGAATAGGGTTTCCTGGTCCCTACATGCAATTTCTTTCTTTCTATTTGCATTCCTGTTGGAGAGCAGCTTTGCTGGTTTGTAGTTCATTTTGATTCTAATGATCACCTAAAAGGTAACATATCAAGAGTCAGTATAGCAGAGTGATGGTCTCTGGGAACAATCCACTTGATTTGAACCATGACCCTCGTGTTTAAGATCTCTTTGCCCATAGGCAAAGAAACTACTGAACTTCAGGCTTTAATTTCCTCATCTGAAAAAATGACAATAATAATAACTAATGGCTTGGGAGAGTTGCTATAAAGATTAAATACATTCATATAGTTAAAATTTAGGCATTTAGAATAATGTGACCTATAATAATAACTCTTTATAAGTTTGAAATATATTTGCTAATATAATATTTGCTAATATGCTCTGAGTGATAATAAATATTAGCATGTAAACATTCAGCTTGTCTTAAAAATGCACTACTGTGAATACTCTAAAATAGCCCACTAAGCCATCTTTTGCTCTTACGGATACATCCAAGAATAAAGTCTGACCCTAAAGGCACATGATACCAGAATAATGGAGTTTCCAGCTCTGACCTTGTGGGATTCAAGCAGGATGGAGCCAAAACACTGAGAATGGTATACAAGAACAAAGAAGGAAAGGAAACAGAAGAAAGGGCACACAACCATATGCAAGTATTCTGATCCATCCTGTATTCTAGGTGTGTTTTTGATTAGGTATTCACAGTATCACATTATTTGTGGAATGTGGACTGTACAGGGACTACCCTTAAAACATTGTGTGAAATAATAAATAGCATGAGAACAACTAGATAAAGCATTACTCAGAATTTTTGAACTATGGAATGGTCACACCTGAATCTAAGTATGCCACTGAAAATTTCAGAAGCCTCTTCTGTGGCATTTAAACTGATCACAGAGAGACCTAGAGCATTTGCGGGGCAGAAAGAGAGGGAGGAAGAGAGAGAGACCGACTAACAATATGGAGCAATCTCAGCCTCTAGTAGTGGGCTTGCTGAAAGAACCTACACTTTGAAAATACTGTTTCTACTCCAAAGTCGTAAGTAACCCTTATGTATGCTTATTAGATTGATCCCTCAAAGAAATTTCCTGTAGGAAATAATGGGTCAAGGAGCCTGTTAAAGAATAACTTATCCCTTGTTTATCATACGTTGTTTTTTTTAATGTGGAAACTCTTTAGGAGAAGAAAGACATATAAGGGGCATGGTTTAGTTTGGGCGGCCTACATAATATCTGCATAATCTCCACAGAGACACTGTGTAGTAGACAATGGTGGATACGTAGCATAGCTTCTGCTATATGTCACCAGGCACTGAAAACTCAAAATGCTTGTCAGGCTAGTAAGAAAGTTCTAGGAGAGGAAAACTGGAACAAGCAGTAGATACACAACAGAAATATGAAATCCAAAATAAATGTGAAATGTGAGGAGGCTGGAATGTCAGCTTCGAGGTGGCTTATGGAGGAAAATCTGGAGAAGCTTGGACAAAGTGGCAGCACCACTGTTTTGCTGAGGTCTGTGTAGATTAGTAGTTTAGAAAGCAAATCTTTAATAGTTTAGAAAATTCCAAGATACATATGCAAGTTCTTAACCACCTAGACAAGGGATGACAAAATATATGCAATTTCGTGATATACTAGAAAGTTTTTAAAAAGGACACTAGAGAGGAAGGCTTAAGAAAATAGAACCAATTGAGACTCAGTTAAGAGCTGGTGGGAGTAATATATAGCCTAGAGTCAAGCTCTGACTAATAACACCAATCTCTCCAAGATGTCTGAGCACCCCTGTGATTTTGATTAATTCAAACAGAAGCAAGATGAGAAGTCATAGGTTATTGACAACCAAGAAAAAAACTGAATGGTTGAAGAGGCAAAGATCACAAATCAACTTATATGATGTGTCTTATTGAAAGCTGACATTTTGGTAGATGCCTTAGATAGACTGAGTAAGAATTTCCAATCCTTGCCTTCATGGGAAGGGGTGTAACATGGGCAAGCTCATGGAATTCCTCTCAAAATGACACTCCACCCTCTACTGCCAATACTGTCTTGGAGAGTGTTTAGTGCTTGCAAGTAAGTTATACTTCTAAGAAATCCTTCCTAGAGTTTAACCAAAGGTCATGCTATTGGATTTGGTTGGGTTCTGGCAATAGCGTCCTACTGGAGCTCCTGTCTTGCAATACTCTGAGAAAAGGGCAAGCACTCCAAAGTTTCTGCACTAACAGTTGAAGAATTCTGGACAAAGAGTCTCAAGGGACCATTATTATTTAGTCCATTTCTGGGCATCAGTGTTCACATTTTCCCACAGTGATTACTGACATAACTCTCAATAGTCTGAATGTAGGAAATTATCCACATCTGGGCAAACTGTGCTGAAGAGCCCCTGAACTTGTCAGAAGAGATTGAGGAGATAAGAGAAGTGATGCATGTGGAGCTAGAACTTGGAACCAGACTAACGTTGCTAATTAACGTTGCTAAGCAAGAAGAAAAGTCAAGGTTTATTGACTTTTCTATATAAAAAATAGAAATGATTTGAGAAGCAAAGATCATAAATCAACTCAGATGATGTGTCTTACTGAAAGCTGACAGGTTGGTGGATGTGTTAGATGGTTGGAATGAGAATTTCCGATCTTCACCTTCACGGGGGAAAGAAAGTGCATCATGAGCAAGTCACGGAATTCCCTTCAAATAGGCACCCCACCTTCCGCTACCAGTGCCACCTGCAAATTCTAACTTATTTTTGGTACTGGCCCAGTATTCATTACCACTTATGGGAGAGAGTGTCTGACATCTTATCATGCTCCCCTTACATGCCTTTGTGCCTACTTGTATCATCAGATAGAAGTCAGAAAGTACCATGGGAAATTTTTCAGATAGCTCAGCCTACAGGCTGTCGTGAAAAGAAGTCGCACACAAAGTATAACGTTTTGTGACATTGGAATATTTTAGACACCCAAGCATTTGAAAGAGTCTGTGACAGGGAAACTAGAAGGTAGGAGGAAGAGCTCTCTTTTTGTGAAATGTGGACTCAGGAACAGTGGAGTAATATGCAGTTCTATAACACATGGAATTTTATCAGTGAACATTTTAGGAACGTCTGTTTCTCCAAGATGGATTTTTTGAGGGACTGCATTAAGCAATTCTTACGTTGTTTTACTTTTAAATTGTGAACTCCATGCTCTTTTGATCACACTGTAGATAAGGTAACAAAAGGAAAATTAACATAGAACTCATGATTATGGCAGGCAACAGAAGAAGCAGAAACCCTGCAAGATGCCTTCACCAAGAAGCAGCTTTGGAAAAGACAAAAATTATTATTAATTGAGGGGTATCACATAGTAGTGCCTCACAGCAGCTTGTGGCAGCAGTTACTACTACTTCAGAAATACTTCCCAGAGATGCTGAGAACAATGCCTCATGTCTTTGAAACCATGGAAGAGAGAAGGCACTGGATTATCATCTGATACCGAGGAAAAGAGAAGGCTCTAGAGACCATTGGGCAGTATTTCTGGCCCAGAAAATCCAAAATGTTTAAGAAGCAATATCTTTAATTCTGCTACCTGCAAGATATGTATGGGGAGGAGAGTGGAAAATAAAATGTGCCCTCCAAGGAAGGTTTATTTAAAATGCATCTGAGCAGTACTTTGAAAAAAATTATATATGTTGATTTTTTCCCATTAAAACCAGCTAATCTGATATTAGTAATAGACTCAGCAGTCATACCAAATCATATCCTATGAATAATCAATATCTATTCTCTGTTCCATGACTGCTGTGGGAGTTTGTTCATTACAGACTTCCTCCTTGAATTCCTTCTAACAAAAGCAGAGCTTTTAAGAGCCCATTTCCAGAGAAATAATTTTATTTAGCAGACATTTTTTTAAATACCATGACTATTCTCTAATATCCGTAGTGAGACCATAAACCAGAAATACTTAGCAGAATTTTGTAAACATATGGGGGCCTCCCCTTTCAAAATCAAAGCTGTAGTTACCAGCATTTTATTCCTTTCTTGATGTTCTACCCAAAGCTTTCATTTTCCACTTACATCAGTTTTGGGGTACATTTCAAGAGGCAGTGGATTGTCTTGATCTAGTAAGAAACTAACCCGAAAAATATTCTAGAAGTTTTTCATCATTTGGCAGCTGGAATCACTAAAAAGCAACACACCCTGCTCTAAAGGCACTATGACACCATGTGGGATAGCAACGACATGCTGGACATTCATTCATTTGCAAGAGTTTTCAAAGCATTTTACAAAAGGAGTGACTGCAGTTAGATTAGGGCTATTTGTTCTCTTGTTCCAAATTCTTTTTTTTTCCTCAGTCCATTTTATAATAAATTACTGAAAATAACTTAATGATAACTAATATTTGTGAGAAAAACTGTGTGCACACACATGCATGTGCACGTGTGTGCACGTGTACGTGAATATCTGTGTCTTACGAGACTCAGTTGTTTAAATAAAATGGAAGAATTAAGACTATTTTTCATGGGTAGATTCTACAAAGCACAACAATTATGTGAATTCCTTTTCATTCTTCTTGGACAAATATAGAAGAGTGAGTAAATCTTATTCTACTTTGAAAAAGTAGGGCACAAATAAGATGGATCTGAGAACCTAGCTGTAGGGCAAAGAAAGAAAAAGAAAGGTGAGAGACCAAGACAAGGAGACTTCTGTGCACAAATCTGAGGATACATTTACATGGACCAAAAGGCAATCTGATAGGTAAATGTGTATTTTTGTTACCTTCTGAACACTGATAATGATGTTAATCGCTACTATATGCAAATATTTATTGAAATACAATTCTCAGTGTTCCTTTCATGTTTCTGTAGATTTTACCAGCAGGATCATCTACTGCCTATGTTACAGACTGTTATTCCAAAGATGTTTTTGTAGTAAAGAACTGTGGGAGACAGAGATGATAACTCTCCCTTGAGCAAAAAGAAGATGTATTTATTGGGCTTTATAAAAGACTCATATTTCCTGAATTTGGGATCTTCTCCTGTGACACACCTCTCTGCTTATGCACATGTGATCCGGCCATTTTTGTTTCCCAATAAAACTGAAGGACGGGAACAGAAACAAACATGAGCTACATGTTGTTTGCTATGACATAATACAGTTCTTCATCTCAGAGCCAGGAGTCTCATGTCTTCTCCTAGCATTCAAGGATCTACCATGATAATCTCTAGCAGACTACAGATTATTAGTAGCAGACTACAGATTATTACGGAGTATCTCAGACCTTCCATAGTCTGGGCAATGGTCTTTCTTATAAAGGAGTATGAGAAAATAATTGTTGCTCCTAATGGATTTGAAGATAAACTACATTTATCTATGTTCCAAGAGGTAAAAGAAGAAAATCATAAGCAGAAGGACATTTCTCACATAGTCTCATCAAAGCAAATTGAAAAATTCAATAAATAATGTATTTGGGAGAAGCCGAGATACAGAACTACAGAAAAAGAAAGGGTAGTAGAACAATAACTCAGTACATTTTAATAACAACAATGAAAGCAATAATTAACTTACATATGGTGGTTTACAGTTCATGATGAATTTCCACACATTATTTTATTTGAGTCTTATAACAACTTTGTGAAATAGTCTTTATTATTTCTTAATTATACAGTTAAGAAAATTAAAGTTCAGAAAGGTTACATAACTTGCTAAAAGCCAAAACTAATAAGGAAATAAACAACTGATACAGGTTCAAGCAATCTGAATAAAACTAGAACAAAAATCAAGATTTGACCCTAGGATCACTGTCTTTTGTTACAAATGATTTCCTTTCTGTTTTAAACCCTCCATTTTGCCCCCATAAACATGTCTTTCTCTCCTATATGAAAGAACAAAATACCTCTATTTACACTATTCAGTTCAGTTATAATCCTTCCACTTTTTTTTTTCGTGGTGAAATTGTATAAACAGTAGCTTACATGTTTTCTCTCTGTGTTTCCTGTTTTCCATCCATCCTACCTAATACTGTTTTAAAAAAAAGGCTTATTAAAATCATGACTGACATTCTAAATGATAAAGACTCTGGATGCATTTTGGTTATTATCTCAAGTTCAATCTCATTTTTTGAAAACATGTTTCTTCTTTAGATTGTGGAATATTTTCAATAACTTATTCTCTTCTTTCTTTCTGGTTAAGATTTCTCAGTTGTTTTCACGGATATCTCATCTTCCAACTGTCTTATAAATAAAACTTTCTGGAGTTCCGTCTTCATCCTTCTCTGCTTGCTCAGTCTGCTTCACTGAACCATCTCATCTACTCCATGCCCATGATTTGATAAGTACTCACAACGCAAAGGCACACCCATTCTATATGTCTGGTTCTCATTTCTTTCTTGAGCTCCAGATATGTATTGCCAATATCTAATTTATATCTCAGTCTGGTAACCTGTACTCTTAGGTTCAATATGCTCAAAATCAAACCACTCTACTTTCCTACTAAATTATTTTTGTTTTCCTTTTCTGGATCCGGTGAACCACATTGACTTACTTCTAAAAGCTGAAATGCCTCATTGTTCTTCCTTAGTCTCCATATTCCAATTGGTAATTGAATTTGGTTCATTCTGCCTTTAGATACTTCCTGTAACATGTGCTTACCTGTCTCTCTGTTAACAATGCCTTAACCTTTATGGAACCCCACATATTCCATAGGCTTCCCTGGTAAAACAACCTCCTAATTGATTTTAGTCTCCTTTCCATCAGATACAATTTATTTACTTCTTTCTGAAATTCTAATCTTACCATTTCACTCTCTTCAGAATACTGAAGATATTAATAGATTTAAATATATGTATTAATTATTAATTATTTAGATAGTATTTGTTATCTACATATTTATATATTTATATTTATTTATAATTGTATATTAATGTTTTCAATATTAATTCTAGAGATAGTAATAATTTGTTTATGTTTGTTTATGTTTTTATGAAGACTGATATGTTAATAAATAGATTCTTAATCACATTTCAAAAATAGGAAAAGCTAGACTCCAGAATTCAGATCTCAGTATCTCCATCATTAAATGGGAGAGAGACTTGTCTTCCTCACAGCTGTGTGTATTCAATTCATTGTTAGGCAATAGTGATGGATATTTTATCAATGGCGTCTAAGGACCCACTTTCCACTTTTTGTGGCTATTGCTAAGTTCTTCAGTCTTACCTTCAGTGCTGTGCTCATGACCATGTACACATGTGCATCACATGCATGTTCACACACAAATATATCTATACACCAACACACACGTCAAGTTCTTCCTAATATATAACGTTCTTTCCTACTTCTCCTCACATGCTCTGATAACTGCATGAAGTTTCTCTTCTTCCCTCACCTGTATTCAATACTTTCTATTCAAATTAAAATCCCATTTCTTTCTCAAATTCCATCCATATGCAGCAGAGTTAAAAGCTCTCCAAGAACCTTGCATGCATAATATTCAGCATATGCATTTCATTGCTTTGTCATCATCTGCCACCATATCTGTCTCTATGAACAGGCTGCTGAATAATGAGTACAGTTAAGTTCTTCCAGCTTGTGTACGTTATTTATTTATTTATTTATTGTGCCACTTCCTATAACAATGTGGAAAGTGGCAAGTAAGGAAACGTGGAAACTTCTAGTGAATCACAAACTTTAAGCAATAATTGAGTTAAAAATAAAGCATCAAATTAAGATATACTAGCCTTAGTGGTAATTTTTGTGATAAATTGTTATAATAATATTACTAATAAATATAAGAGCCATCATTTATAGGTAGGAGTTATTATCCTCAGTTATAGGGGATGAAATGAAAGTATAAAGAAATTGTGATGACTTGACTAATGTCCCAGAGTAAATGATAGTTTCTGTTGTACTCCTGTGATGCCTGCCAAATTAGTAGTTTTCACCAAATATCTCAGTTCTCCCCTGGCGTGGGGCAGATGGAAGAAATGCTACTCCCTTAAAATTAAATATGGTCACCTGAATTGCTTAGGCCACAGAAATATTAGCATATCACTACCAGGGAGAAGGTCGCACAGTCAGCACACAGTTCCAAACGCTCTCACTCTCCTCTCTCTGTCACAGCAACTGCCAATTTTTAAAGCTGATGGCTGCTCCATCTGACTGGGACTTGATTGTCGACAATGTGAGAATAACCACTTGCTGACTCAGATCGGAAATGGAATATGAGCAAAAAATAAACTTCTGCTGTGTTAACCCACTGAGATTTTGTGAATTTTTCAGACATAGCAGAATTTGGCTCACTCTGACCAATATTCCACAGATGCCATTACTTCAGTGTCAATCTTTGTTTGATCATAAATCTGACTCAAATGGATTTTTTGCGGAAGGTGGTCAAGTCCAAAAAGTTTAAAGAAATAGATGTTTAAAACTTACCCGAAGTTTTACATCTTAAAGGTAAGAAAACAATGGGAATTTAGACATTCATAGTTATTTCTTTCTTTTACTATTGCAAAATTTAGGTATTTAAAGATTTAAGACATATGGACAGAGAAGCCACCAACAGGAAATTTTGTCTGAAGCAGTACAACAAGTAGGAACCAGAGCCAGAGATGAGGCAACAGAGCTTATGAAGCCAACATACATTCTAGAAATATAATCTGGTTCAGAGCCAGGAACTGCTGAGTTAATCAATGTGAATCAGAAGAAAGGGTCAGAAATGAGAGGCACACATTACCTAAAACAGAGTTGCAGATTCAAACTTCAGACCAAGTGTCAGGGCGAAGACAAGACATTTCCAGCAAGTCAAAACATTTCAGATAAGTATTTTAATTGAAAAGGCTTAAATATTTTAAAAGTCCGCATTTTATATTCAGCTGCCTCAGCCACCACTATCACAATCCTAATTATAAAAGTGATATATTGAATTCCAAGCACTTCACATACATTTTCATATTTAATCAGCAAGGCAACCCTATGAGGAAACTGAAGTACACACCACAGCACTAGACTTCCAAACCAGTTTTATCTGACACCAAATTATGTGTTCTCAGACACTGCAAAATGGCCCTGTGCCATTTATCCTTTTGTCTCATACAAAGAGGATAATAATTATCAATAAGTGGCTGGGCTTCCCAAAATAGAGCCAGTCTAACACAGGGCTCAGGACAGAAGTAAAAGCTAATCTCAGCATGACAAATGGGCAAGAGGGCTAGCGTGTGATCCAAATTTGCCTAAAAATAAATTGACTACACACCTGTGAGGAGGTCAGGTCTCTCTCTTTCTCACTCCCTCTCTCTCTCTATCTCCCCTTTCCTGAAAGAGATATTATATTATCTGCATTCTGGATTCTAGATTTTCCTATTTTGGAAACATGACTACGAACTTATTTATTAAGATATCAATCCTCATAAGAAACAAACAAATTATTACTGTTTTGACCTTTGTTATCACTTATTGTGCCACAGTTCTGGTCCAGCTAATCTGCCAGAAACAGCAGTCATTTGTCTCCCTCTGAGGCTTATTGCGAGGACTAAATAAGTTAATATTTGTATACTATTTATAGTAAGGCACTAAAAGTCCATTATTTAGCAGAATGCTGATTATTGTCTTATCAAATCCTACAACACTATTTTGAGGTGGAATTCCGCTTTTTCAAGTGAGAAAAGTGAGGCGTGGGTAGTTTATTTTACATTACCAAGGCCATACCACCAATAAGTAAAAGGCAAGGCTGGATTGAACATCATCAAATATTTGCCTGCAAAACCAAAGATCTTTCCACTAAGTCACGCCGCATGCCTCACTCCAATGGAAAAAACTGCACACCAGGTGCAAACGTTACGCACATTGGTCCTTACAGAAAAGAACAAATTCACTGTAATTGTGCAACTCCTTACAGTGCCAGCTGCTATAAACAGTATGAAATTTAGGAAAGTTTGGAAGGTTCCCGCCATAATAACACAGTATTTTTCAAAAAATAATTTACATGCTATATAACACACGTTATACGTAGCAAATCCTAACTGACAATATGTGGGCAGATAATAAATCACTTGGAAATATCAAGTAGATTTCACATAGAAAATACTGTTATCCATGAAAAGCCCAGGAGTTTCTTAACCCTTTGCTGTGCCGTGGAACCACAGCAGGAAGCACTGACAGACCAATAATTTAATAAGCTTAATTCTCTACGTGGCAGGAGTGAGAGCTTTCCGTGCTAAAACAAGGGTTTGGATGACTTTATCTCAAGAGTGCAGAAGAAAATTATACTCCTCTCCCACACATCAAGGGAAATGCTTCTCACAGAGTGACTCAGCCTGAAACCCTAAACAGGGGCACGGTCACAGCATGCTGTAGGCAGCCACAGCAGGCTCCACATCAGCTGCTTTCGGCATTTGTAGGGACAACACAGAGCCACGGCTGCCAATTACACCAGAAGCTTCTACCTGGTGAGAAGAATCTAATCTCATGGCAGAAAAGCAGATACCGACTCTTCATGCTCCAAAATGTGGTTCTTTTCTACTTGATCATCAACAATATGTTCAAACAGCCAGCAAAACACACTCCCTCTCTAGTAAGATAATAATTGTAAACAGTCATATCACCAGCAATTTGCCAGGCACAGCTCTCATGACTTCATATATATAAATTCATTCAACTTATTACTTACAGCATTGGACACATTTTTTTCCATATAAAACACAGATATGTTAAGTTACCCAAACTCAGATATCTGAAGTATGGTAGGACCAGGATTTAAACACAAGCTATCTGGTATGCTAGCTACCTATCCAGGAATGCTGTGACAGTATCATCCTATTTATCCTTAATTATTTTAAGAAAAGCCTAACATTTAGGAGAACAATCATAGTTACAGGGTACAATCTGGCAATTGTGGAGAAAATTTTAAATCAGATAACTTGAGGCAATTATCTTTACGGTATTCTCTGGGTCCACATTGAATAATTTGGTTCTGCGGGAATTAGGGTCCCATGAGCTGATTTATCTTGCCCAAGAGTTTCCGCAGTCCCACCTTAATCCAAGAAAGCAAATAAAACACTTATTTGATATATACCAAATATAATCTTAGCATGTTGCAAATTTAACTTTAAATCTTTAAAGTTAATTTTTTTATACTTCTTTAATGCATATGAAGAAATTCTTATTAAAAGGTACAATTCAATTAAAATTAAGAAAATGAACCCAATGTATCATTATTCTAATAGAGTATGGAGGAATGTCACATACCAACAACATTGCATTGCAACATGAAATATCTAATATTTAAAGCCTCCGATAAACTGATCATAGTTATTGAACAGCATGGAAAATGTATGACTGCCATAATCTTCAGGATGATGTTTGTTTCATGTTATATTTTGGCAATGACAATTTATTACACAAGATTATATTCCAATCATGATATCCTTTGCCTCCTAATTACACAAGAAAGTCCTTGGAGTAATAAATCTAGCACTTGTCAAGTTGTCTTGGTTATTTAAAAAGAGTGTAATAATCATGGAAGTGGCACTATTTTGTTAAAACTCACAGTTAATCTGTTAATTTGTCTTCTCATAGAATCCATTTTAATAATACTCTTGCACTCACTGTGACATTTCATACTACCAATTTACTGAATATCCATTGATCTTTGTCTCAATATATTATGAGTTTTACATTTATGATAATTTTTATTACCACTCGTTTTAGGAATTTCCACAAATTTATTACTAATTTGTGCATTCTTATGATATAATTAAATGTACCATCATATTTATTAGCCAATTAAATATAAGTAGCAGCCTATAATACATTTAATAATTTAGTAGAAATGTCTTTCTGCTAAATCAATTCAAATGGAATTTTATATCTAAGCAATAGCAATTACAGTAATATTTTAGCTATCATGACAATAATTTACATATTTTATATTAATGTTTCACATAATATAGGAACTTGTCTTATAAGTACTCAAACACTGGAAAATATATTTTAATAATCAAGCCAAACTCAAAATAACCTAAGCCAAACTCGATGTTTTCTTTACTTGACAGATATCACCATAATCCCTTATTTTAAAGCTGGAGGAAAATTTCAGATCTCTCTCTTCCTTTCTCTTCTCTCTCTCTCTCTCTGTGAGTTGTTGTATTTTATTTCCCAAGATGTCCTCTGTTAATTTCAATGTTATAAAATCTGAATTCCCTCTTTTCCAGTCATCTTTCATGATCTACGTTATGCAGTCTGCTCCAATGGCCTGCTAACTCGTCTCTAGTGTCTTTCCATCACCATATACCATCTTCTTAGTGGTAAAACTTCTCAAAGTACAACATCACTTCTATCACTCTACCACTTCTAACTGTCCAGTGACTCTTCATTGTTTGACTCAAGTATGGCATATTTTGATACTATTTCATTTTTACAGACTTTACTCGCTCTCTTAAATTGTGATGGACTAAATGTACCTCACCTCCCTTGCTCAAATTTGTGCTCAATTTTCCTTTTTAGCCATATAATTTCCTTTGTCATTTACCTTAAACCTAATTTTTAAAGATTTGCTTCAAATCCTGCTTCTTCTATGAAGAATTCCCTTTCCTTTCCCATCTCCACTGGAATTGTAAAACCCCATGTAACCTTAAAGTCTGCTTGTAGCAGTTAAAATATTCTGGCCAGACACAGAATTTTTCATCTACTAGTTTCTAGCCTTCTTTAAGCTATAAATTCCTTGAAGGAAGGACCCGTATCTCCTGCACCTCCTGCAGTACCAAACAGAAAACTCACTCCAAAGATGTTCAGAAATATTTACTGTATGACTGGATTACTGCAACAGCAAAGAACATGTGGAAATTTGAAATCATAGGCAAATCAATTTTTAACCAGTTTAGAAAGTATTGAGTATAAGAATGCAGGTAAAAAATAATTTGGCCATTTTGAGCTAAATTTTCTTTACTTTCTCCTCCTCCTCCTTCCCCCCCCTTCCTCCTCCTCCTCCTTCTTCTTTCTTCTTTTGAGACAGAGTCTCCCTCTGTCAGCTATGGTAGACTACAGTGGCATAACCATGGCTCATTGCAGCCTCAACCTCCTGTACTCAAGCAATACTCTCACCTCAGCCTCCCGAGTACCTGGGACTACAGGTGCATGCCAGCCTGCTCGGCTAATTTTTATTTTTTCCATAGAGACAGGTTCTCACTGTTTTGCTCAGGCTAGTCGTGAACTTCTGGGCTCAGGCAATCCTTCTGCTTAGGGCTCCCAAACCTAAATGTTCTTAATACGATAAATGCATCTAGAAGGTCTAAACACTTTTGAATGTGAGAACCATATTTTGATGTTAAGGTTTCATATCATATATTTTATAATCATATTTTTATTATTGACTCTTAGTCAATAGTCATAGGCATTTCTTAAAAAACGCCTATGAAATTATAGATTAGGAACTTCCTTACAAATACCCAGCAGCATTCTCATACCCTCTCTCAATCCTCAGATTAAGAAGGTTCTAGAATACCTTTGAAACTGGTCTTTGCAGATAATATACATGAAGCATTTATTAGTGTTCCTGACTCATACTATGTACTCTATAAACATGAGTGTTAGTACTCACTATTACCATCACATCTATCTTCATGTTCTAAATCCCAATTCCATATTTAAGCCTTTTCTCTTCTTCTGCTTTATACTGTTATTAAGCTCATTCCTGAAACACATGTTTTACAGTTTCATAGGACACAATATCTTTCTGCATCAGTCTCCCAGATGCCTTAATTTTTACCTCTTTCACTAATTTTTTTTTTTGAGACGGAGTCTTGCTCTGTCACCAGGCTGGAGTGCAAAGGTGTGATACTGGCTCACTGCAATCTCTGCCTCCCAGGTTCAGTCCCCTGAATAGCTAGTACTACAGGCGTGTGCCACCGCACCCAGCTAATTTTTGCATCTTTAGTAGAGATGGAGTGTCACCATAATGGCCGGGATGGTCTCGATCTCCTGATCTCATGATCTACCCACCTCAGCCTCCCAAAGTGCTGGTATTACAGGCATGAGCCACCGCGCCCAACCACCTCATTCACTATTATGCACTGTTTGGATCTGTTTCTCCTTTCCAACTCTTGCATTTCATTCTCCCTGTCACCATGTTATTCTTTCTATTCTTACCATCCCTACTGCATTTTCAATATATTGCCTTTTCTGGACGCATCATCTGGAAGCATCATGCACCTTTTGGTGCCTGCTATTAATTAGTTGCTTTTTTTCCTCTCTTCAACACCTGACTCAACTGCTGTTCATATTATAGTTGAAAGTCACTTTATAAAATAGACATATTCCTGAAAATCAAGAGTAAAAGCAAATTTCTTATAAATAAAATCTTACTCTGCATATGCTAAGAAACAATATGTTTAAATTCACTTATTGTGAAGTGAATGATCATAGCTTGTCACTTGTATCAGTGCACACACTAAAAATGTCAGGTCCTGACACCTCTTTCTTTTACAACCTCTGAATCTAATTCCATAATGCATCTATGACTCCCTACTTCCTACTCTCTTTTGAAGCACTAGGTTAACAAACAGAAACACGCACACACACACACACACACACACGCACACGGACACAAACACCCCTCCCTTTTCCCTCCCTCCTCATACCTGTGAGTCAGACCATACTGTCTCAAGCACAGCATTGCTGCTCACCCTCGGCACCAATTGGCCCTTCTCCCTGTCTGTTACTGTATTACCACTCTCCATTTTGCCGGTCTGTCTCATCCTTTGCTTTATTTCCATTACAGCTAGAGTGTTTTTCAAGCTTAACATCTAACATTTTAGTTCCTTTCCTTCACCATGTAATACTTGATTTAATTTGCCTTTTCCTTTCTCTCATGTCAAAAAGGTAGTCTCAAGTCAACCTGACTTGTAAACACAAAAGGCACACCTGGATCTATCCCCATGATTGAGGGAAAGTGTTTTCTTTCCATGTCCATGAAGGGGCGTAGCTTTAAGGGCAAGAGTTTCCCCGGCGCCATGACCCCCCTCCCATCTCTCTCCATCCACGAGATACAACCGTTTATGTTTGAATTTTGCAGGTGTGGGA